>AWWV01015070.1:0-73218 GCA_001974805.1 Corchorus capsularis
CATTGTTAGTATATATATATCCTTTAGCTTAGCAACGACGCGCCGTGTGTAGCACTACACACACACAAACATATATATATTAACCGATTGAAATATAATGTATATATATCTCGGTTGGCCCCCCCGAAGAAAATTTTTTGGTTCCGCCCCTTTCATCTGCAATTAAGTTAAACAATGTCTACAAATAGGTAAAATATTTTGTTGGTCCAATGACAATATTTGATGAGAGGAAAATGCCCTTGATTCATGGACCATATTTTTGTAACTTTTTTTGCAGAATATGTTTGATGCCTCCACAAGGTTCAAGGAAGTTCTTCAAAAAGCCAGCCATGCCCTTCCTTTTAAGATCATATGTCTTCTCCAACACAAAATCCATAGGAATATCATTGGGACCAGTTGCAAAACTGATAACCAAATGATTCACTGAAAACTTTTCCTTCAAGCATTGATTTTCCAACATATGTAAAGTAGCCCAATGACAGATCAAACTGATAATGATGATGAAACTATAAGCTGTAATGAGTTTTCAAACAAGCATATCATATTTATCTTAGCATTCCATCATAAAGGAATGAATATATACCACAAAGAAAATGGAATCAAGCGGAAATGCAATGATACTAAAGACATATATATATATATATATATATATATGTTTATACCTTAATTTACAATTGAGGGTAAATTGGTCTTTGTATAAAGTATATTGAGATGTGTGATCAAGATTTAATCAGAAATCCAGAAGAAATTTAGTTTCCTTACCACCCTAGTTCTAATAGAATTAGGAAAATCTTGTAATTAATGACTAAAGGCCGAAATTAATTATTAATTAATTAATAATAATTATTTTTCAGAATAATTATTATTATTTTCTCCTATATTGTCGCCCATAACCAAGGGAAGTGGTGTGATAGGCCTCAAGGGAGCAGTTTCCTTTGATACTGCTGTTTGATGGGTCAGACAGAGAGTAAAAATGGAAGTTGTATACCATCTGACCATGCAGATGGAAAATATTTCATGGAATAAAAAAATACAAGTCTTTCCCTATACCTAGGGAAGGCCGCCCTGTTCTCAGGAAACTGTCTCTTCACCCCTTGCACTGAGGAGGCAGAGAGCAAGAGTTTGTCAGCAAGTGAAACACTCACTGAACTAAGGGAGGCGTGGGATTTTATCTCTCACATCCCTCATACATGATCACTCTAACATAGTGGTCAGGCCGCCTAGCTAGTTGCACTCTCCCGGGAGGCAAAATTGCATTTCGTTCATTTAAGGACAAAAAGGCGAAATCAAGGAAATTGATCTAGCTAGGGGGTGCGGCTCCAACAGAGGGTTAGACCATGATGATCCTTGGTTCATGTAAATCATCTTAGCTAAGTTTCATCTTAAACGGACATAAGATGAAAAACTTATACATGTTTTTCATTTAAGGACAATTTGGGATGTGAGACCAACTTCACTATGAAAGAGAGTTCGGTTTTACTTAGCATTTTTTCCATAATCTTATGGAGATAATCTAAGCCTACTGGTGGTAATTCAGCTTTATTGGACTTAAGATGAAAAACTTATACATGTTTTTCATTTAAGGACAGTTTGGGGAGAGAAACCAAGTTCACCATCAAGGAGGGCTCGGTTTTACTTAGAATTTTTTCCATAGTCTTGTGGAAATAATCTAAGTCCCTTGGAAAAGTTTCATCTCAATCAGACATAGAATGAAAAACTTATGCATGTTTTTCATTTAAGGACAGTTTGGGGTATGAAACCTAGTTCACCATGAAGGAGGGCTCGAACCAAGCCAAGATTTTTACCATGGTCTTTGGCTGATATATGAACCCTACTGGTGAAGTTTGGGCTTGATCCAAACTCGTTTGCAACTTTTGCATTCTTTTAAGTTAAGGACAAGTGGCTTTGTCACACCGGTTTAGCCATGGTTCTTAATTAAAAGATATTTTTATGATTTAAAGAGCTAAATATGGCTAATTAAGAGGGAATTATGTGGCCATGGTAATAAGGTTCCAAGACCCAGGTCAGAGAGCCACCTCTTAGCCAAGTCAAGTGAGTTTAGTCCATCGGAAGTATCAGAAGGCATGCCATGTGATACAAGATTTTCCGCCTGATATATCAGAGGGGAGATTTTCCTCCTGATATACTAGAGGGAGACGTCCTGGTCTTCTCTCCACCCTCCTCTCACCTGTTGGAAGCAACCAGAAGGAGAAGGAAGCTTCACTGCACCTTCCTGGAGATGCCATCTGACCAGTCAGAGGGAGTTTGCCTTCCTCAGCAAGTAAAACCCACCAGATTTCAAGCCCATGCCGTCCCCTATATAAAGGAATCAGTTCCAGAGGTTCAGACACGCTTCTACAGCTCCAAACTTGCTCCGCGCAAAAATCAAGCTCCGTGCTTATTTTCTCTCAAGCTCCGCGCCTTTTTCTCTTGTTCATCACGAGTTCTTACTCGTTCTTTACTTTTTCCTTGTTTCAATCTCGTCTACGGACGTTAAAACATCAAATTCTTGTTTTTCTTTGAAAAGACAGCAATCAAATTGCTCTTTTCCCCAATTTCAATTTCAATCAACAACTGCTCTTAAAGCGCTATTTTAGGAAGTCTTGTTCTTTTGGATCCAATGATTTAAATGCTCCGGTGTGACTTTGATCCAGTCCCCACAAATCGCTTTGAT
Source organism: Corchorus capsularis (assembly GCA_001974805.1). NCBI lineage: Eukaryota > Viridiplantae > Streptophyta > Magnoliopsida > Malvales > Malvaceae > Corchorus > Corchorus capsularis. The sequence goes on from AWWV01015070.1 coordinate 2,675, forward strand.
CTTTTTCTCTGCTGCTACACGCACCAGATCTAGTTTTTATATCCTCTTTGTCAATTTAAGCAAATTGATTGGCACGCCCCCATGCCGTCATTAAGAATTTTTCGCGAAAACTCTAGCAAGATATTGTTGGCGCAGCATCTCTTTTTGGCACGCCCAGTGGTACTCAACAAGATTTGACTTCCTTCCTTGATGTCTCCAAGAAGCTTTTTGCCCATCTCTTTGAAATTTACTTTTTACTCTCTCTCAAGTCTGCGATCCCCAACTCACTCTTTTTCAAACTCAAAACTCTCAAGGTGTCCGCCTTCAGCTAAGGTTCACACCACTTCTCTCTCTCTCTCTCTCTCTCTCTCTCTCTCTCTAGTCGAACGTGTCCACCTCCAGGGAGTTCCACACTGACGACTCCTTCAATGTTCAAACTGGACACAACATCCTGTCTTCTTACCTCAACGTCCTGAAGGTCTACTTTCTTTTTACATTTTTTCGCATTTTTACTTTTATTTTTTCCTACAACTCAGCTATGCCACCTAAGGGAGGAGACAAGAAACCTCAGGACTTCTCAAGCCAAAGTCCACTTGGATCTAATGGCCGGAGAAATGAGGAAGATACTCCCCTCTGAAGCTGAATGATGCTAACATGTGGCGTGCTCTTGAAGCCATTGCTCAGTCTCTTGAGAAGTTCAACAACTCTCAAGATCTCATGATGCAACAGATGGCTCAACAAAGGGTTGACTCTCAGCAGAACATCCAACAACTCATTAACAAGTTGGAGGGTGGACTCGGGAGGCAAGGATTCGGGGGGCAAAACTAACAGCTACTTGGTGCCCAGCTTGGCGCCCTACCTCTGCAACAAGTCAACAATGAGGCTAACAACCAACAGGTTCCACCTCCACTTCCTCTCCCTCAAGGAGCTGTCCAACCTGGACTTGGAGGTGAAAACAACCTTGTGAACCAACAAGAAGCTGTTAACAATGCTGCTGACAACACAGATGAGGAGGTCAACAACAATGAACCTCGAGTGGTAGCCTATGTACCACCTCATGTCAGGAATGGTAATGGCAATGGAACAAGGAATGGCCATCAGCGCTATCCTCCTCCACGCCACCTTCCTCAAGAAGGACCAGTCAATCAAAACCACATCAGGGAAATGATTGAAGATATGATTGGTCCAGCATATCGAAGGTTTGGACGACCATCCTTCCAGAAGCCCTATCTTGAGGAGTATGATAGACTTTATCCTCTCCCTCGAGGATACAAAGTCCCTAACTTCACTTGTTTCTGCGGAACCTTAAGTGAACAGTCGACTTTGGAACACATTGCTCGCTTCACCATGCAATCTGGAGAGGCTAACTCTGGATATCATAAGCTTCGTCTGTTTCCTAACTATATCACTGGAGCGGTATTCACATGGTATATCAACCTACCGCCTCACTCTGTGAGAACTTGGGAAGAGATAGAGAGGTTGTTCCATACTCAGTTCTATAGAACTAAACCTGAGGTGTCCATGGCTGACCTGTCACGCCTTTATCAAAAGAAAGGGGAATCAGCTGAGGATTACTTAGCTCGTTTTAAAAGGCTAAGGAATAGGTGCCGCACACCTCTTCAAGAGATGGAGTTTGCGCTCCTAGCTCAGAATGGACTTTACATAGAACTTTGAAAGAAGTTCAATGGAGTTGACTTCAGAGACTTCTTCGAGATGTCAACCAAAGAGACAAGGTATGAGACCCTCTTGCGAGAGGATAACGAACGAAGAAGTTCATCTTTTGGCACTTACTATCAAGAGCCAAACTTTGAACTTGGAGTGGCTGAGGTCAAGGCAGACCAACCTATTGAGTGTCCATGTCTGATAGAGGCAAGGGTTGGACACCCTCAAACTCAAGAAAGATTTGCAGCTATGTATCAGTTCCAGGCTGAAAAGAAACCTTATGATGGGAGCAGGACTTATTCATTTGATACTTCAAAAATGAATGAAATCTTTAACTTTCTACATAAGTCTGGCATGATCAAGCTCCCTCCTAGTCATATACTTCCTTCACCTGAGGACATCAGAGGAAGAGAATACTGCAAGTACCATGACTCTTGGAGGCACCTAACCAGCAATTTTACTGTGTTTAAGAACATAGTGCAAGAAAAGTTTGAGAAAGGAATCTTCAAGTTCCCTGAAGTCCCTAAAAAGGACATGGGAGTTGATAAGAATCCTTTCCCAGCTCCTGTGCACATGGTCTCTTTCAACATTCCAAGGAATGAACGAGTGGCCAAGGCTGAAAAGAAAGGAGAAGCAACACTCACGAGGGCGCCCTTGGCTACAAGGACTTCTTTGTCAGCCGACCCTCAGCACGAATGTGAGTTTTGCTACCACTCTTATAAGATTAAGTAGTGGATAAAACTAAGTCTTTGGGTTTACATTCAGATCGGCCTTGGTGTCCAGACACGGCCGCTATGAGGCTGAAAGCACCAAGAAGGAAGCTAGAACTTTTCTCATCTGAGGACGAAGATGAGTCTGTCAAGCATCCTCACACTTCTTCAAAGAAAGAAATTCGAAGGAAATTGGACTTCTCATTGAAGACTCCACTCCAAAAGGAGAAAAAGAGCAAGACAAGGCATGTTCCCAACTCGGGGGCAAGCAAGAAGCTTCTCTTCTCGCTCCTAAGTCAAGAAAGTGGGAGTTTGGTAAGTCATCATTCAAGGTGATGCCTCCCTCCTCTCATTTGACTTCATCTCTTCCTCGAAAGAAGTAGAGAACCTCCAAAGGACAACCACAAGTCGAGTTTCATCCTAAGTCTCACTTAAAAAAGACTAAGCGAGAAATTAGACCATGGTTGAACCATAAAAAGGAGGAGTATCGTGATGCAGCTGTAAGGAAAAAGATGTAGATAAGAGAAGACCATGCACAATCAAAGATGGTCAAACCACCCTCAAAGGCTCAAAAAGGTGTGTGGCAAAAAGTGCAACATCCTAAGTTTCCTGTCCAAAGAAATAGGGATACTTGGAGAAGACGTGAACTCCGAAAGAGAGCAAGAGCTCGAAAGGAGAATGAAGATGACGGCATTCACATTGATGAAAGTGGATGTGAACCCCCGAGGGGGTCACCACCCATCAATGAAATAGAAACATCTCTTATGAACCTGGCAGACATGGGGGTGGAACTATGCAAGGCAAAAATCCTCTCGGAAGAAGCAAGGCTTAAGGAAGAAGCACTCCAGATAGATCGAAAGGAGGCAGAACTGCAAGAACAAAGGCAAACTCTAATCGACATAGTCTACGACAGTGAGGAATACACTTGCCAAGAACTAGCCGAGAAGGGTGCCATTGATGAAGAAGCAGTTATTTCCTACAGGAGACTAGCTATGAGAGCTCTTACCTTAGACTATGAGGATGACTTTGAAGTTAGTAGTATTGATGAAGATTCATACTATATAGAAAACTTCCTTGTGAGGCTTTGCAAAAGAAACTTGAAGATTGGCCTTCACATGAGGCCACTCAAGACTTACTTCACATTGAAGAAGGCATGTCTCCATGGCAAATATCTATTTTGCTTCAAAAAGCAAAGTTAGATAAGGAGAGGAAAGAGTTTGAAGCCGAGAAAGTTAAACACATCGAGGCTGAAAACCTTCTATTCGAAAGGCAAGAAGCCATAGATGATGCTGCTTGACAACTTCTTCGGAAGATCTTTATCCAAGAACTTAAGTTGGAAAGGTCTCAGAAGATTCAAGATGGACTCTTGACTTCCAACAGAGAAGCGAATGGCGCCACTGATCGAGAGGATGCCGAACCAACTCTATCCGATCAAAACTTGATGTGTGATGAACGTATGGAAGGCAAGCTTGATCCCATGAGTGAGGAAGAAACCTTAGCTACTGAGGACTTTAACAACAAATTTGTTGATTCATTGACCCTTGGACAGTTTGTGGTTGACCTCAACGACACTATCCTCACTCTACCATGCACATTTGCTGCTAAGTTAAAAGAGCGAGTGGAATCATTTGAGTCACCCTCTTATCAAGAAATTGAAGACGTCATCGAGGTCCCTCAGGAAGAAGACTCGGGGGGCAACAACTCAAATGACTCCAAAGCTATGGTCTTCATCAAACCTGATGATACTGCCACATACCACATCAAGCCTTTGTACATCAAAACTCATGTTGATGGTATCCCTGTAAACAGGGTCCTTGTGGACAATGGTGCAACAATCAACCTCATCCCTTTCTCATCCTTGAGAAAGCTTGGAAAGAGTATTGATGACTTAATCAAGTCAGATGTTACTATGAGTGACTTCTCTGGCGCCATTAAGAAGACAAGAGGCATACTGCCTGCTCAACTAACCATTCGATCGAAAACATCCGTCTCTGCCTTCTTTGTAGTTGATTCTTCATCAACCTACAACATGTTGCTAGGGAGAGACTGGATTCACTCCAATTGGTGCGTGCCGTCATCTTTACACCAACTCTTGATGTTTTGGAATGGCACTGAAGTTGAAGTAGTCAGAGCTGACTGCAGACCATTAAAAGTCGAATCTCACGCAGTTGATGTGAGGATCTACGATGGAAGTACTGGACCAATTAGGTTCATGGGTCAGGACAAGTATGGCCGGTCCTATCCCATCATCTCCACCAAAGAAATCAAGCAAGAAGCCTTGAAAGAGGCAATAGAAACTCCCGTGCGGCCTGATGCCTTGATCCCATTCAAGTCTCTTCCACGTGCACTCATCATAGAAGAAGTTCTATGAGTACACAACTCAAAGAGGTTGTGTTGACCAACAATACTTTGAAAAAATTATCGACCTTGGCCTTAGAAATGAAACTTCAAAGCTTAGAGGACTCAACTGTCCCATCAACTAATGCGGTTTATGAGAACATACAAGACGAGATCACCATGGAAGAACTTGATCGTGCTCCCATGAAACTTGATGATCTCAAGGCTGAGGTGCAAGACCCTTTACTTAAAGTGAATCTAGGCCGACCTACATAAGTCAATTATTGGCTTCAATTCATTGATTATTATTAGTTCATTACTAATGTTAGTATAAATGTATAATGTGTATGGATATTATACTTCTTGAGATGTTGTCTTACTATTATTAGTTTTATTGTGATATATCTCTTCAAGTAAACTAACAAACAATTACAAGCAATTTAAAACCTTAAAATATATTATGGTACTTGAACCTAAAACCTTGAAATATAAGCAACATGCATTTACCAATTTAGTTAACGACATGGGCGTCCATATCATTGATCATTAAAACATATATATTATAAATAATGTAATGATCATTGATTTTAATCTTTCAAATTTAATCATTTACTTATTTTTTATTTCTTTGAAACCATAATTTTACTTATTTCTAATTTATTGATCATTAATTCATTACTATTATATAAATATATATATAATTCTATCACAAACTTGAATTGTAGAATCAATTATGTTTTTTATTAAATATATGAGGTACCATATGCGTTAAACTTATTATAACCTTCAATTAATACTCCATTTGTCCCTAATTATAAGTCTCTTTTTGGTCAACCAACATCAAACTTTGAGCAATGATTTATAAAAGATATAAAATTTAATTTAAAAAAATATGTGTTTAAAAGTTTGTAATTCAAAATTTATAAGTATTATTTTTAAAAATTATATTACTTTGGTTGGTCAAAGTTTGGTTTGGTTGATCGAAAAGGGACTTATAATTAGGGACAGAAGGAGTATATTGCAATTTAAACTTATAATTGTTGAATTAAACATAATTGAATAATCAATTGTCTCTTTTTTTGTTTTTTGGCACAATGTCTCTTATATATTATTTATTTTCTATCTTACCAATTTACTAGTTTTCATTTTTTATTAATCTAAATATATGTAATACGGGAAATTCTACAAACCTTTGCCATGTAAATCTTTGCAAAATCTTTGCAAAATTCAATGGTTTAGATTAGACGGAAATGGCGGGAATCAATTTGAGCCGTTTAATGCATTGATGTCAACCCAATTTGTGACTTTTGGATCCGGTAATTACAAATAAAAAAAGAGATAATTAGGGTTGAAAATAGCTATAGACATAATCATTACCAAAAAAAGGTGTAATAATTAACTTTATTAAATGGAACGGGACAAATTTGCAACTTAATATTGACAAATTTACAATTAAATAGAGACAATTTTACAATTGATTTAAGTATATAGTATATCTAAGGGTCAGGATTTGGCAAAGGTTTGGCGGCGTTTTATAATGGCAGAGGTTCGTAGAAGTACCCGATACGTAATACATGTGGACTATATTAAAGATAACAAGGGTGCTACCATCATTCTCAGCAATTTGATTTTCCTTGGTTGGTGTGGCAGCAAAGGATGACTCATTACCAGGCTGAGTGTGCTCTTTACTGCATTGAAGTCCATTCACATCAACAGTAGTAGTGGATAGTTGATTTGCTTGCTCATCTCCTTTTTCAATTCTGTTCTCCACGTCTATCTTTTCTGTTTCAGTAACCTTTTTCCTTTCTTCTCTTGTGGCCTTGTCTGGTGTGACATGAGCAAATTTAGCATTGCTTGTGTCAGAGAGTGCATCCATTTCCCTAGTAGGCTTATCAAGATTATATGAATTCTAGAGAGTACCCACACCTATGCTAATCTTTCAAAAACCAAAGTGATAAAATCAACCAAAGTACTTAAAAAATTAAAAAAGAGCTTCTTTTCATTTAATGAAATAGTTATCACAGTTTCGCTTGATAGACATCCAATTTATATTTCACAAAGCAATTATGTTCAGAAGAAAGTATCTAAAATTTTCGATGAAGTTATAGTATTTTGGTTTCAAATCAATTAGACCATTGACTCTCTCCTCAGTATATCTATTCTTTTTCTTTAGTATTGATAGGTGCAATATTTTAGAATCTAATTACATTATATAATACTGGAATGACATGGATCTACCCACTTCTTAAAATGTTAATTGTTCAGTAACAATATCATAAATTCTTTTCATCACTTTATAGTTTTGTTGATATCACAAAAGAAAGAAATTAGAAGCTAAAAGGAAGTTATTTATGCATGATAAGATACCAATAAAATTTCATGTTTTTTCTAGTGCTAAAAATCTTATAATGCAAATCCATCATTTTCATCTAAAACATACTACTATAATAATAATAATAATAAAAAAAGACGCGCAAATCTTTTATTATAAATAAATTAAATAAGATTGGGTAAACATGTTTTAACTTTAAGTTCAAATCATATATAAAGATTTGGAATTCAATAAGTGTGGAATCCTTTGTTGTTTTAAGAATATCCTAAATAAATAATTTTGGAGGTAGAATGAAATGATTGATAAAGTGACTAATATAATTTCTCATTAAAAGAAAAAAATCATGAGTATCTTCATAGTCATTTACACATAAATTAAATGGAAAAAAGGGTGAAAATGATCATTCAATACTTATATCTGTCATGTGGTGTCTCAACTCAAGCCAAAAACTGATTAATTCAAAAAGGAATAACAAAGAAAAAATTGACAGGAAAAATAAGCACTACTCCATATATCATGTGTTATGTTACAAGCAGTACTGTATATATATGTACATTTTTTTATAATAGATGAAACAAAGGCCTATTTCAGTTTATAAATACAATATACACTCATTAACCGACCAAATTGAATCGGAAAACAACTGACCAATTTGAATGAGGAAAATAAAGAAACTCACCAAAAGACAAAGGCAAACGACAAATTGGATTCATTGCAGTAGAATAAGAAAACCAAAAAATTGTGAAAATGAGAAAGGGAAAAAGGAAAAGGCCAGATAAAATAAAAGAATCCAAGTGAAAACAATGAGTGAGCAGAGCAAGGACACAATCAGCTAAAAACTCCATTACAATCAAATACCAAAGAACAACACGTGAGAACGATGGCAACAGAAATAGAAAAAAAGGAAAACGATGATCAATCAGACAAATGCCATGGGTATAGACAGATGAACTAACCGAAAAACAAAGGGAAAAAGTAGAGACAAAGCTTAGAAACAAAAATATTTTTTTTGGTTTTCATGAAAACCGGAAGGAGGGAGAAGAGAGATCAAATGAGGGAAATAAAGGGGAAAGAAAAACCGACACTTTACAGTATCAAGAGGGAGCCAGATATCGGCCATAAAGAGGGCATAAAATGAAAGGAATAAAGCAGAGCAAAGCACAAAGAAACACCCAAGGCCATTAGAAACCAAATCCCAAATAAGTACCTAAAAAGAAAGCCCAAAAAAAAAATAGTGAAGTAGACGGAGCTAATGAGATGGGGAAGAGATGAAAAAAATTTAGATTTTTTTTATTTCATTTAGTTTTTTGTATTTATTTTATATATTGAGTGTAAGGACAAAACATGGGACCCATTAATTTTGAACATAACTCTTTTCTTTTTACTTCTACTCACAAAAAAGACCAAAACAATTACAATTGGTTTCCGGTCGTTTCCAAGTTGACCGAATCTTTTATTATTCACGGACCAAAGTCTTTTTGACACAATCCAATGGCTCTCATAACCTGCATCAGTCTGATGTCGTGTCAATTTGGTGTCAGTCTGTATAACCCACCTTCTTGGGACAGAGTAGATTTGGGTGATTGAAGTCTATGGCTTCATGTTGTTTTTTATTTATTTATTTATTTATTTATTTATTTATCATCATCATCATCATCATCATCATCATCATATTGGTGCATGGTAAAAGCACGTGAAACTACGAAAATTTATTCTAAGCCTTTGGCTTTGGCATTGGCTTCTTCTTGTTCTTGAAGCCGATGTTACTTGAGGATGGCTTGGCCCTGATTTGCTTTCTCTTTTAATATTTTCGTAAATTTTTTGTTTTACCACTACTAATTTGTTTCTTGACTATAATATTCAACTATTATCAGAAAAAAAAAATCGAAAAAGAAAAGTTTTCATTTGTAAAAATGTCTGACACTATTGCATCCTTATTAAGTTAAAAAAAAATAAGAAAAAAGAAAAACTAAAGTACTTAGGACTTTGAGTGTTAAATTTGCATATGCAAATTCACCATGTCATCTTCTTTTATTTATTGACCATAAAAGCCACTATGTCTTCTCGGTGTGTAAACTATGACCTATATAGATTAATGAATTTCGTGGGATCTACTTTTATTTTGATGAAATATTGCTTAGCTTCATGTGCTTGCAAATATCTAGTCATGCCAAAAAATGCATTTTTTCCTTTGTCACTTTAGCTAAGTGAACTATTGTTTGCAGTATATGGATATATGCTTTTTCGATTTTTGTACCTATCACAATTTAATACTTGTCAGTTTTTTTTCTTTCTAGAAATGATACTTGGAAAAGTTGGTATAAAGAGAAAGACTCAGTCAATTAATAATGTTCCCCAACAACTCAGTATTCCATCACAGCAAGCTTTGCCAACATAACCAATTCATGGTGCAAATAGAATCAACCCTTAGAACTCAAAATTGGAATGTCAATTCAAGTAATTATATTGAAATCATGTTGTATTATATTGCTATAATGAAAACATGTTGTATATTGATGATAAGTTTTCTTTGTTCCTTATTATTATCCAAGTAAATAGAGCTTTTGTCCCTCCTAAAACAGTGCGGGGTCCACTAAAGGTGTAGGGTTGGAGAAATTGATCAAAGGAAAGAATAAGATGGTTATAGAAATTTCAAAAGGTAAGGCAAATCATTTCAAAAGTTTAATCGGTAAAATTATATTGAGAGAGTGATTTAATTGCTAGACAATTTATCTCCATTCCAACGAAGTGGAGAGGTTTGAGTGAGGCTGACAAGCTGCATTTCATGGAACAACTTAAGGTAAGTGGTAAATATATTATAGTTATAAAGTTGTATAAAATCATTTTACATGAACTGATTTATTTTTCATTTAATTTTATTTTTTAGAACAAGTTCGACATTAACTTGCACGATGAGTACGTCCAAAGTTGCGTAATGTCAATCTTATAAAAGCTATCCAGACAACAGCGCTACAAGTTGCATAATTATTATAAATCATTTTGACACTGAAGAAGAGGCACGTCAAAAACTGCCACATAACTTCAACATGACTAAAAAGACTTTGACAAAATATTATGATATGTTTAGCAATGTTAAATACCAGGTATCATTTCTTTTTGCAATTTTAACTTGATTGACTTTTTAAGGGAGTATAGTACGTTTATTATAAATTAAATTAATGTTGTTTATATACTTTTTAAATGTAAGAAAAATGTGAAAAAAAAACAAAATATACCGATAGCATTTCAAGTTGGCTCATAATCAAGGGCCTAAGGCATTTATTGTTAGTGGTTATGTCAAGGTAAAGTATTCGTATTCTATACATTATATATGAACTTATTATTATAATTTTATTTAAATTGTTTAATGAATTGAAAGCTTTTGTAGCGTATTAATGATTAAGAGCCTAATAGCATGAAATGGTATAAAATTTCTCATCATTCGGTAGTTATAGGAAGAAAAAAATATCAAAATGAATCCATGTGCAAATAAAAGAGATATTGGACTTCTAAACCCAAAAACCAAAATGGATTATAAGCTTAAACTAAGCTGATCAATATTTAAAAAAAATGGTTGTCTACATTTACATATATGGTATCAGAGTATGGTTTTGCAATGTTTTTTTTTGTATTCTTTGATATATTATCTTATTTATCTTATGAATTTTATGAACATGAATGATTGTATGTTATTTTTTATGGTGCATATTGAAAACACCTAATATTAGTTCTATTGCGCCAAAAAAATCTCTTTTAAGACTTCAGCGGTGAAGGGTACCGAGCGTGACAATCAATTTTGTTGCAAAAATTGATAAAAGGTGCGACGAAAATAAATATTGCTTTGAGTGTAGCAAAATGTAAATAGTCACACGATAGTGTTTAAATCATTGATTTCAAATTCAAAAATAAATGATTACTGTTGAAAAGGTATTTTCTTGAAATGAAAGGGAAAACAACAAGATGTTATTTCAATTGCAAGGAAAAGTAAATACAAGAGTTGTCTTGTAAAAGCAAGATTGAAAAGATTAAAATGATGAACAAGTTTATAACTTGATTGACAATTGAAAGTAAAAGCTTGAGAGTTGAGATATAAGGCTTTGGGCTTGTTGATTGCTTTGGGTAAGTTGTTCTTGATTATTGGAGTGTTGAAGGGGGAGAATCATGTTGCTGATGCTGCTGCTCTTTATATAGGGGACGGCTTGGCTATGGTTGTGTTGATCCGACGGCTCAGAATGAATCCTCTTTGCCTCCACTTCATCAAATGCATTTAAACTTTGATTCAGAATCCATTTGAATAAGGGAACTTCATCAAATCAGCCAAGAAAGACTCTAGCACGCCTTGGACTATGGAAATGTTATTAGTATCATATTTAAATGTCAAATTTCAGAATTAAATGCAGCCATTAGCTTCGGTGTAGCAACGGGGGTGTGAAAGTAAGTGCGGAGAGACAAAATGGTACTGACAACTGCTTCCAAGGGCCAAAAGACTTGAACTTTATCAATTGAACATTGAATTATGCTTAATACCACGCCACTAAGATCATATGTTAATATCATGAATAATCGATTAAGGAAATGGCTTAAACCATGGTCAAACAACCATAGTGTCCTTAATTGAAAGCAGTGAAAAAGTTACGAAAAGTGGCAAACATGACCCGATTTCTCCATATATCATTTATATTCAATGTAGACTAATTTTTTATGCTAATGGTGAAATTCGCCATGCAAAAATCGTCTCGGGATTGAATTTTGTCCTTAATTGCACAACAGGGAAGGTTATTTCCGAGCTCGAAATAAGCTGAAATTTAGACATCATGTTTATTACAACTTGTTGAACATATTTAATAAAGGAAGAAACCTCAAAATCATTCATCTTCAACCTCCAATTCGAAACCCTAATTCCCATGTCCTTGATTGAAAAACTATCAAAAGTCTATCCCAAGAAGGCCTGAATTCGAAATCAAAGGCATGGGCCGGCCTAACCTTAATTTATGCAGTAAATAAGGTGGCCAAATCATATCTCTCACATAAGTTGCTTGATTCCTCCTTAATTATGATGAAATCATAATCTTCAAAGCCAAATTAGGAGAAATCAAAGTCATATATATTCAAAGTCAAACATCTTCTTCTAGTTGACGTTGGTTCAAGGTGGTTAAATTCCATTTTTACTTAGAGAAATTGAGATGAAATCTCAGCCCTTGATCTTGACATCTTGAGTGCATTTACAATTTTACCCAAAATGTAAATTGTGGTATAAACAAATAGTATCCATGTCGTACCTTTTTTTCTTTCATTGGGTTAATTTTTTCCCCATTAATTCATAACTAGTACTTTTCTTTTCTTTTTAAGTCTTCTTTTTAACCCGTTAATAACCTTCACATTTCGTTTCTTATAATCACTGTGTCGTCCTTTTAATTTCCCTTTTCTTACCTCTTTCTCTATTCCAAATATACCTCTTTCTTTTCCTAAAATCCATTTCCCTCACTTTTCATTCATTTGGACCATTTTTTTAATTTAGTTTGGTCAGTTTTGTTGGTCCCGTATGAGTTGCTAGAGGGGGGTGAATAGCAGACTTTTAAAACTTTGAAGAACTTACTAACTCTTCTGCAAAACAGAAAGTTAGTGCGACCAATATATATGACAAAATTAGTGGGAATAAAAGAAAACAGAACAATATTGCGACTAATTCAGATATGCAGAACAGATAAAGAAACAAGTGCAATATGGAAACAGATAAATAGCAGAGAGGTTAAGGGATAGACGATGGCATGCAATGAAAGCTTTAATGCAGAGTAACTAAAAGGGATTAGAGATATCTTATCAGTGCATAGTAATTTATAGAGGTTCGCTCCTCCTGACCCACGTCCTCTACCTTGGTTCCCCACCAAGGATTTTAGCCAATCCACTAATCCGATGTAGTTACGGGCCTACACCAAGCCGTTACAGCATCCAAGCTTTCCCCAAGCTCAAACAAGTGCTCCCCGCACTAATCAAAAACATAAGTTTTCCCCAAGCTTAGAACTAGTGATCCCCGTACTGATTACAATCAAGGATATAGTTTGAAGAGTGTGTAGAGTGATCCTATATGATCTAGATACACTGAGTAGGTTCAAGGTTAAGTTCAAGCAAGATTTACAATGAATAGAGTTTAGAGTGATCTTGCAAAACCAAGTTATCTTGAAAGAATAGAGTGTAGTGCGTCTTGGCTGATAATTGTTTTTCTTCTGTTCTTTTTCTTGAGTCTTTATATACTCAGATCTGCCTCCAACGGTCTTCTCCTTATTAAATGCAAATCCCTCAAATCTGTCAATTTGTTTCCTTAAATATTTAGATTTGCCTCCAACGATCATATTCTTCATCAATTCCAAATCCTTCAAATCTGTCAAATTATGGCGTTGAAAGATCCATTTGAATTATAGCCGTTGTAGTTGACTTTATCTATCGTTTGGTAAGATATGACTTGCTGTTGATGTCTGGTAGTCCCACTAAAGTGTTGCTTCTTATTATTGGCACTAATCCTTGATTCTGGTATTGACTTTTGCTTCTGGTATTAGTCCCACTAAATTCACCTTCCACATTGTTGGCACTAATACTTCCTTCTGCTGAATACCTTATCTACAGTAACTTGTAGCTTCTGCTTCTGCCTTGATGTGCTGAGCTAAGTCTTCATCAATCCTTCTTGACTTTGAGCTTTCCATAAAGGCTTTAATCACAGTATGCTTCCTCTGTGCTAATGAGCTTCATGTGAATTGGTTTGGCCACAACCGTATGTTAAGTATAATGCTCAATTAAACACTGCACACTAGATAGCTTGATTAGTCACACTAAATAGAATGTTTTGTTATCATAAAAAACACATGGAGTCAACAATCTCCCCTTTTTTTGATGATGACAAAACACCCCTTGAATTGAAGTGTTGTGACATGAATAAAAGATCTAAACATTTAAAGATTTTTACCAAGCTCCCCCTGAGTGTATGCACTAGTTGCTTCAAACAACTATTCTGAGCAATAGAACTTCAGAGCATGTGAGATTGATCAGAGCAAAAATGCTAAAGCAGAAATAAAGGCATCAGAGCTAAAGAGAAATCAGAGCATTAGTTAAAATGAAACAACAGAGCAAATAAAGTTAACTAAGTGTGAGATAATATGATCAACCAGCAGTATCTATCTCAAAAGTAACAGATCAGAGCATGAAGTAAAGAGAGATAGAATATAACTCAAGAATCAATTCTAATAGAGCAGTTAGTGGCATCAGAAAATATGATAATATTAGTTCCACTAATTGCTAGAGGGGGTTTGAGAAATATACTGATACCAATTGAAGTATTTGATACCAATCGTTGAAGTTTGTGAAGCTCCCCCTTTGAGTAGTCAATTCTTCAACCTCTGCGACCCCTTTCCGCATGTCATAAAGTTTCCTTTATGCCATGCTGGAAAACATGCTGAAAAGTAGTCTCCTTAAAGCGCAGGCATGTATTATTCTGACTAACTCAGGCAGTTACAATTCAATTCAAGCTCTTATTTTTCTCCCCCTTTTTGTCATAATCAACAAAAAGGTTTGAAAATTTTCTGCAAAACAAGGTTAGTAGCAGCAAATACAAGGTGCAATATCCCAGAATATAAGAGAAGTTCATAGATAAGCTCCATAGATAGCACCTACTAAGATAAGATAGAACCATTAGAATCCAAAGGCACATTTAGTGCCATTAAAGAAAGAGAGAGGAGAAAAGATATCTAAATATCCAAAGCACACACAGGTGCCACAAATATTCAGAATGCTAAAGTGCAAATGTTATGCTAAACAAAATATGCCAATGCAAATGTATGCAAGAATCCTAAGTTCTTCCTTCTATCTCGCATAAACTCTTTTTGATCAGAAAATCAGGTTCAGAGTCATCATGCTTTCTTTGATCTTTTGGACTGCTGTTTCTCTGAAGTAGTTTCATCAACATTTGCATGCTTCATTCTTGGTCGTTTCTTTTCTGGAGTAGTTGTTGATGTAGTGATACTGGCAGCATCTTTCCTTTTGCTCGGAGTACTTGAACCATCTTTACTAGTGGGAGTAGAAGCCTTAGCAGAGGTGACTTTCTTTTTACCCTTTGAGGCAGTTTCAACTTTAGGAACATCTTCCTCACTTTCATCAGCTTCATACTTACTACCAGATTTCTCTTATTCAGTCCCATATTCCTCCTTTTCAGATTCATCTCCATCCTGATCATCTTCAGATTCTGCAGCAATTTCTTCATCAACCTCTTCATCAGATTTTTCTTCTTAAGCAGGTCCTTCTTCCTCTTTTTCACTTCCTTCCTCCTCGTTCTCACTTTCTTCTTTTTCTTCTTCCTCAGAGACTTCCTGATTATGTTCTTCTTCCTCATCAAATACATCATTTTCTTCATCATTATCAGAGTCACTAAGATCTTCAGTAGTTTTAGTGGCAGCAACTTGTTTGGTCAGCACAGTTGTGACTAGTTCAAAAAGATCAGTCATCATGCCAGTAATGTCACTTTGAGCACTTTTGATCTCCTTAATGTCTGTTTTGATCTCCTTAATTGTTTTCATTGTCTATGTATCTTTGGTGACAGTGCGAATGAACCTTCCTTGAGCTAGATCAGAGAAGTGAGAGCAAGCTGTCTTCAAATTAGTGTGCTCGTGTGAGCGAGTGTCAAGATCTTTTCCTAACATGCAATTATAATCCCATAGCCACAAATCATTTCTTTCTTCAATGCCATTTTCTTCATCTTGTTGATAATGATCTGAGCAAGATTAACTTTGATACCCTTCTAAATACAGTAGAGAAGCCAGACATCATCCTTTGTGATATATTCTTGACTACCCTTCTTAAACCAGAGTCTGTTGCTTATGAAGTGATGTGCTAACTTGACATCCGACTTCAAAAGCTTTCTTTGACTTTCTTTGGATAGCATCTTTTCCTTCTTCCCACTGATAACTCTCCAAGCTCCATTGTAATCAAAGTCTTTAAGTGGTTTTGAGTCACCCTCAGAGTATTCGATTTTTAGCAATTGACCAATATTCTCAGTAGTCAGCACTGCTTCTTGGCCACATATATGAACATATAAAGCATCATCTCCACCACTAGCCAGTTTATCAGTGATGATACCAGTGAAGAATTCTCTGACCATACTATCACTAGCTTCTGTCTGATCAAACTGTGTAATCCCTAACCAATTCATCCAAGCAAACTTGCTATGAAGATCAGCATATCTAGGATTTTTCAACAACTTCTTCCAATCAAGAGTTTTAGCAGGCAATACTTCAAACTTGTTCAAGTTGTCATACCTCAGTTTATGAGTCGCATCGCTGAAGTGATTGACTGGTACTTTATCACTTGGGCGTTTTATCTTAGCACCCTTTGGCTTAGATGTCCCTTTCTTTGATCCTGAAGGAATATCTGTCTTCTTTGTGCCGATGGTCTCATTTTTCTTCTGTTTCCCCTTATCAACATATTTCTGACTCTTTTCCATACCTATTTTGATAGAGTAAAGCGAGAAAAGAATCGAGAGCAGAAGAGTGCAACGTGCAAGTGCTGAATGCCGATGCTAGAGAGAGAATAAAACTAGGGTTTGCTCAAAAACAGAGTTCATGAAAAAGGTTTTAGAGAAAAAATCAATTTATAATAGAAAGAGAAGCGTTCTAAAAAGGAAGGAGATCTTGGAAAATAGAAGAAAAATAAATGATTTGAATAAAAATCGTTTTTCCAAAAATAGAATTTAAAAATATTTGACAGTATAATATAGAGGGAAATTTCTCGCTTATAAGATGCTGACGTGTCAGGATTAAATCCTGACAGTTTTGAATGAATTTTAGTCCCACTACTGTCAAACACATTTTTAGTGTGAGCAACCATAGTCAATTCTGAATGAATAATGCATGATCACACATGACATGCATCTATCATCCCTAATTCAGTTCTAATGCGACTAAAATGCTCATCACACAGTGGCTTAGTAAATATGTCAGCAAGTTGATGCAAGGTATCAACAAATTTAATTTCGATATCACCTCTTTGGACATGGTCTCGAATGAAGTGATGTCTTATCTCGATGTGCTTGGTGAGTGAGTGTTGAACTGGGTTCTTGGTGATGTTGATGGCACTGGTGTTATCGCACAACAATGGCACATTGCTTATTTCAACTCCAAAGTCTCTCAACTGTTGCTTGATCCATAGTATTTGAGCACAGCAACTTCCTGCAGCTATATACTTAGCCTCGGCAGTTGATAATGCTACTGAGTTCTGCTTTTTACATGACCATGAGACAAGCGTGCTTCCAAGGAATTGGCAAGTCCCACTGGTGCTCTTTCGATCAGTCTTGCTAGCAGCAAAGTCTGCATTAGAGTATCCCACAAGTTCCAAGCCTGTACCATTTGGATACCACAAGCCAAGACTTGTTGTTCCTAAGAGATACCTAAAAATTCTCTTGACAGTAGAAATGTGAGATTCTTTTGGGCAAGATTGAAATCTTGCACATAAGCATACACTAAAAAGAATATCACGTCTGCTAGCAGTTAAGTATAGAAGTGATCCAATCATACCTCGGTAGAGCTTCTGGTTCACTTCTTTACCTTTTTCATCTAAGTCCAGTTTAGTCCCACTAGCCATAGGAGTGTTCATTGGCTTGCTTTCGTGCATGTTGAATTCTTCAACATCTCTGTTGTTCTTCTACTCTCTGTAAACTTTCAATAGGAGGATCTTCTTGACTTTCCTTTTCCTCTGGAACAGAATTAGTGTCACCAATTTGCACCTGTTTTATGCTCGCACTAATTTCATCTGCATAATCATCATCAACAACTACCTTTCTCGGTGTAGCATTAGTCTCATCAAAAACAACATGTATTGATTCTTCTACAACTAGAGAAGATTTGTTAAACACCTTGTAAGCTTTAGAATTTAGGGCATAGCCAAGAAAAATGGCTTCATCACTTTTGGCATCGAACTTTCCAATGGTGTCTTTTCCATTATTCAAAACAAAACACTTGCAGCCAAAGCTTCTAAAGTGAGAAATATTTGGTTTTCTCCCTTTATAAAGCTCATAAGGAGTTTTTGAAAGCATAGGTCTGATGGAGACCCGATTTAAAATATAAGCTGCAGTTTGAGTGGCTTCTGCTCAAAAATATTTTGGTAAATTGTTTTCACAAATCATAGTTCTAGCCATGTCTTTTAGTGTTCTGTTTTTCCTTTCCACCACACCGTTCTGTTGTGGTGTTCTAGGAGCAGAAAAATTGTGAGAAAAACCATTTTCATTGCAAAAGCTTTCAAAATCATGGCTTATAAACTCACCACTATGGTCACTTCTAACACCACTGATGTTATAGCCTTTTTCATTCTGAACAAGTTTATAGTGTTTAGAAAAAGCTTCTAAAGCATCATCCTTATGACTGAGAAAGTAAACCCATGTATATCTAGAGTAATCATCAACAATCACAAAGCCATAGGACTTACCTCCCATACTGATGACATCAATTGGACCGAATAGATCAATATGCAAAAGCTTAAGTGGTCTTGAAGTTGAGACAACATTCTTTGACTTGAAAGAGCTTCTGACTTGCTTTCCAAACTGACATGCCTCACATATTTTGTTAGTATCAAATTTCAGTTTGGGCAGACCAGTGACTAGGTCTCTTTTCACCAACTTCGAGATGGTGTTCATGCTAGCATGGCCAAATCTTTTATGCCATAACCAACTATCAGAAGCATCGTTAGCCATCAAGCAGATATCATCTTCCAAGGATAAATCATCGAGAAAGATAATATATACATTACCGTCCCTCTTACCAACAAATCTGAGCTTGTTAGTATTGATGTCAAAGACTCGGCATAAGTGAGAGTCAAAACCTACTCTATGTCCCTTGTCACAAAGCTGACTAATGCTTAGCAGATTGTGTTTTAGTCCCATTACAAACAGGACATGAGTGATCTGAGCAGAACCTTTTCCAATTGTTCCAATTCCTTGAATCTTCCCTTTGGAGTTGTCTCCAAAAGTTATATTTCCTCCATTTTTCATTTTAAGCTCTTGAAACATCTTTCTTTCTCCTGTCATGTGTCTAGAACAACCACTGTCCAGGTACCAGGGCTGTTTTTCCTTCGGTTGAGCTTTCAAACAATAGTCTTGTAGCTCTTGCTCAACCTACATACACAAGGTTTCAAATTACTGTTTTAGGTACCCATACTTTGATGGGTCCTTGGGGGTTAGCAATAACATATGTACCTTTAGGCACCCAAACTAATTTAGTTCGGGAAGGTACCTATCCTTCTGATCGCATTCAGAGGATTGGTGACCTCTTCTGCCACATGTATAGCAGTTCATAATTCTAGGACTAGAATATCTTCTGTTATGACTTTTATTAGTCTGAGCAATTTTCACATTATTATTAGTGACAACAATTTTCTCCTTTTTCAATTCCTCGATTTCTTTTAGTAATCTCTCATTTTCAGTTTTAGCATGTTTCAAATAAGCATTTAAAGTGTCAATTTTATTCAGCATGCTATCATAATCTTCTTTAACAGATTCTAAACTCAGTATTGATTCTTTGTATTTCTTCCTCAAACTTTTAAACATTTTGACAAGTTGAACATATTCATCCATTAATTCATCAACAGTTAATTCAGAAAGTTCAGAGTCTACCTCAGGATTTTCTTCATCTGCCATGAGGCATAGGTTGGCCGTTGCTCCTTGTTCAGTGTCACTGATGTCTGAATCTGAATCATCACTGTCTGACCAAGTAGCAGCAACCATTGCTTTCTTTTTCCGTTTATCCTTCATTGGTGCTTCCTTCTTGTTATGTGGACAGTCATTTTTGATGTGTCCAGATTTCCCACAGTTAAAGCACGTGAGTTGAACTTCTTCATTTCTGAATCTGTATCTGTCTCGTCCATGGTTTTTCTTGTTTCTGAAATTTTTTCTTCCCATCAATCTTCTGATCTTTCTTACTATCATAGCAGATTCACTCTCATTATCAGTGTCATCACTTTCTTCCATGGTCAGCCTTTCTATCTCTTCCTCTAGAGCAGAGACTTTAAGAGCAAGACCTTTCTCATTCTGTTTCTTGTCTAGTTCTTCATCATGCTTTAGTTCTCTTTCATAAGTAAGCAGTGAGCCAATTATGTCATCCAGCGTTGTAGTGCTCAAGTTTCTGCATTCCTAGATTGCTAGAGTCTTTGGCTTCCATGATTTTGGAAGTGCTCTAAGCAATTTTCTCACCAGTTCATCTTCTGGAAAGGACTTTCCCACCTGTTTCAGCTGATCAATGATAGCAACAAATCTGTCAAACATTTCTGTTATAGTCTCACTAGAATCCATTCTGAAAGATTCATAATCCAGTGTGAGCATATTGATTTTGGATTCCTTTACTTGGGATGTTCCTTCATGTGTGACTTGAAACTTGTCCCAAATCTCTTTTGCCGTTTCACATGTGGAGACTCTATTGTACTCAGAAACATTGAGAGCACAATGTAGAGTGTTGATGGCCTTGTAATTTATTTGGTATTTTCAGATATCATCAGCAGACCATTTACTCCTTTCTTTGTCAACGAGCTTCTTCTCTGCATCTTCTTCTTGGGGAGTAAAAGGACCATTCATGGTCACTTCCCACATTTCTAGATCATGAGCTCGCATGTAGACAGACATTCGGTTCTTCCAGCATTGGTAGTTAGTCCCATCAAATAGAGGAGGTCTGTGAGTGGACTGTCCCTCTACGATTGTGTTTGCAACATTTGATGATGATGATTGTCCAGTAGCCATAGTGGATCTCTCTTGAGGATGTTAGTCCTATTGATCAAGAGATAGACTCTGATACCAATTGTTGGTCCCGTATGAGTTGCTAGACGGGGGTGAATAGCAGACTTTTAAAACTTTGAAGAACTTACTAGCTCTTCTGCAAAACAGAAAGTTAGTGCGACCAATATATATGACAAAATTAGTGGGAATAAAAGAAAACAGAACAATATTGCAACTAATTCAGATATGCAGAACAGATAAAGGAACAAGTGCAATATGGAAACAGATAAATAGCAGAGAGATTAAGGGATAGACGATGGCATGCAATGAAAGCTTTAATGCAGAGTAACTAAAAGAGACTAGAGATATCTTATTAGTGTACAGTAATTTATAGAGGTTCAGTCCTCCTGACCTACGTCCTCTACCTTGGTTCCCCACCAAGGATTTTAGCCAATCCACTAATCCGATGTAGTTACGGGTCTACACCAAGCCGTTACAGCAACCAAGCTTTCCCCAAGCTCAAACAAGTGCTCCCTGCACTGATCAAAAACCTAAGCTTTCCCCAAGCTTAGAGCAAGTGCTCCCAGCACTGTTTACAATCAAGGATATAGTTTGAAGAGTGTGTAGAGTGATCCTATATGATCTAGATACACTGAGTAGGTTCAAGGTTAAGTTCAAGCAAGATTTACAATGAATAGAGTTTAGAGTGATCTTGCAAAACCAAGTTATCTTGAAAGAATAGAGTGTAGTGCGTTTTGGCTGATAATTGTTTTTGTTCTGTTCTTTTTCTTGAGTCTTTATATACTCAGATCTGCCTCCAACGGTCTTCTCCTTATTAAATGCAAATCCCTCAAATCTGTCAATTTGTTTCCTTAAATATTTAGATTTGCCTCCAACGATCATATTCTTCATCAATTCCAAATCCTTCAAATCTGTCAAATTATTGCGTTGAAAGATCCATTTGAATTATAGCCGTTGTAGTTGACTTTATCTATCGTTTGGTAAGATCTGACTTGCTGTTGATGTCTGGTAGTCCCACTAAAGTGTTGCTTCTTATTATTGGCACTAATCCTTGCTTCTGGTATTGACTTTTGCTTCTGGTATTAGTCCCACTAAATTCACCTTCCACATTGTTGGCACTAATACTTCCTTCTGCTGAATACCTTATCTACAGTAACTTGTAGCTTCTGCTTCTGCCTTGATGTGCTGAGCTAAGTCTTCATCAATCCTTCTTGACTTGAGCTTTCCATAAAGGCTTTAATCACAGTATGCTTCCTCTCTGCTAATGAGCTTCATGTGAATTGGTTTGGCCACAACCGTACGTTAAGTATAATGCTCAATTAAACACTGCACACTAGATAGCTTCATTAGTCACACTAAATAGAATGTTTTGTTATCATCAAAAACACATGGAGTCAACAAGTTTCTTTTTCCCTCTAATTTCTTCATTGTCATGGCCGGTTTTTTATCCTTTAAATTTTTCAGTGGCTCCTTTTATTTCGTTTTAGGCCAACATTGCTTTTGTTTCTTTAGTTTCCCATTGGAGTTCCTTTAGAAAAAGATTTCTGACCCTTAGATCAAATTGAGCTTGACAATATATATTGTTCATTCTTAAAACCCTAACAGAGAGACACAGTTCCCAAAAACCCTAATAGTACATTTGGTTGGATGCATTTACAATTCATTACAACTAAATTACGAGTGGGTCACATATTCAGACGTTTGGTTCAAAAATTGAGTCTGAATTGACAATTCCTTTTACAGCCCAATTCCCACTGAACTCGTAATTACA
Source organism: Corchorus capsularis (assembly GCA_001974805.1). Taxonomy (NCBI): domain Eukaryota; kingdom Viridiplantae; phylum Streptophyta; class Magnoliopsida; order Malvales; family Malvaceae; genus Corchorus; species Corchorus capsularis. The sequence continues at coordinate 25,222 of AWWV01015070.1, forward strand.
AATCATCATCTAAGGCTCTGATTTTCAATTCGGCGTTTCTTGTAATTGAGAATTGACAATTTTTTTTTCAAAAATTGTCCCTTATCTCCAATTTTATTTATAAAATTCTCCACAACAAAACCTAAATACTAACCCATCCTACTTCATCTTCTTCCTCGAGCCGCACTCTCCATTGAAGATGAGTCGAGCTTTTGCTGTTGGTGCTGCCAAGCATTAGGCGAAAAACCATCTTCTTCTTCTTCAAATTGTCTTCTTTATTTGATTTTTTTCTTTGCTCCAAAGGGTTACGTCTGCAATTCGTTTTATTTTCCTCGCTCCGCTTTATATTTCGATTTGAATATTTAGCCATAAATTGCGATTGCAGCATAAGCTCCTCATATTCTTGGTGAGCGCCAATCTGGCCAGGACGTTTGCACTCAAAATGCTATTATTTTCTTTCTCTCCTCTCTTATTTCCCTGCTTTGCTCAGTTGCTCTGCTACTGCTTCACTTACATTTAATATAATCCTTTTTTTTCCTTTTGCCAATGGTGGCTTGTCAAGCAGTTGCCAACATCTTTAAATTCTCACTTGGCCCGGTTACACTCGACAAGGTATGTGCGATTTAAATAAGGATATCCGATTTATTTTGGCTTTAGTTTCACTGTTATTTTCTTTTTGATTTTGTTTTATTCACTGCCCTAGCTTTTCTAGACACTGACGTGCACTAGATAATTCTTTCTAATCAAGCTTTTTTGAAGAGCATTGCCAAGTTCGAATAAAGACATATAGTTGCCTTTATGATAGAGTTGCATTGATTATTGTGCTAGTTCAGATTTTTATTGTACAACTACTTACAATTGGCTGTGTTAATTTAGATTCTTAATTCTTCCCCATCCTTTTTTCACTGGCTAGGGATTTCTTCACGATTCTCGTCTCCACCATGGCATCTGAATCTACCTTCAGCGCATGTGGTAGGGTTCTAGATGCAAAAAAGGAGTAGCTTGAAACCCGGTGGTTGTCCAAGCTTTGATTCATTGTCAAGATTGGCTACGTGGAGCTGAACAAATTGATTCAAACAAGGATGAAGAGGACCAATGCAAGTTTGATGAAATTGGCATAGGAAATATTTATATTCTAATGCCTTTATACACACTATTTACACAGACTAGTTCTTAATTGTTTATATCCTTTATACTGACATTTCTGTTGTTTACTTGCTTAGAATCATCCAAGAGGTCATTGGATCCTATCATTGATGCACCTTGACACTTCCTTACTTTGTTCCCTTAGCTTGAGGTAAAATACTATTTAATTGATTGGTGCATTTGTAATTCCATTACTGACTTTGCCTTGAATGTTTCCTAATGTTTTTTTTTTTTGTACTTATACTTTTCTTGTAGGCTTATATGCTATTTGGCTTGCTTTGATGTCATGATGACTTGCCTTGCGAGTTTGCTGTGAAGCCTTGCTAAGTTTTTATCTTGGTGCCTTTTGGTTTATATATATATTGTATCTGGTCATTGAACTGTACAGAATACTCTTCTTGCTACTACTTAGGTAGTAGATGCTACCTACATGAAGTTTTTGAAAAGGCTTTTTTGTAAGTATTTTATGCAGTATAGCTATAGAATTTAGAAATTAGAATTTAGAAAACTAAAAATGGCTTCATTTAATTGTATAGAACATTAATTTGGTGGCTGCTTCCTTTTGTAAATGGCTTCATTTTACAAGTTGTTTAGACTATAGATTCATGAAACCTAATTGAAAAATATTTCAATTTCATTAATTTTCGGTATACCCTAAAAACCGACCGAAATCGACCAAGTCGATTCCATGCATAATCGGTTCGGTTCTCGGTGTCAAAATAAGGGTATCGGTTTCGACACAACCACCAGCTGACTGCACCGAAACCGACCCGATGCTCACCCCTAACTCTTACCTAATTTGACTTAAAAAATAAGAAGATAAATCAACGAAGATAAGGACTACTATTATTAGTGCGTTTATTGTGGAAGTCTTTGTTCATCACGTCATGGTTTTTTTTTTATTTATTACTATTATTTTGGGTAAAAATGCATCTATATAAAAGTGGGCTTGAGCCCGGTCCTAATTTTTCAAGGTTTGGCATAGCACGACCTATAGCCTACTATCCTTATGGGTTGTGTCATGTTAATATAGTTATTTATTTTTTTATGAACTTTTAAATAGAAACTTTAATATATATTTCTTTTTTTTTATTATTAAATCTGTAGATCGTAAATAGTAAATAATGTGTAGGTTTTTTCCTTATAAAAGTTAGGGGTGGTTTATTTCTCAAATGGGTAGTTTTTGAAAAAAAAAAAATTTGTGAACTACATTTTTACGTACCCTTTAATGGGTGGTTTTCTTTCAAATGGCTAGTTTTTATTTTTTGGTATTTAAGTATTTTTTCAACTGAGTTTGTTTCCGAGTCAACTCGATAGACAAACTCAGTTTCTTACATTATAATTAGTATAGATTATTACAATTAGTTTTTTTTTCTTCATAAAAACAATAAGTTCTGTTTGGGAATATGGAAAGCGAGATGTTGGAAAATTTTGGCAGAAACAAACACAATTGCAGGGATATCAGGTTGTTTATCAAATTCAACAAGCAATTATGGAATGGAGATGTGTGCGAGAAAATATGAGTCCAAAAATTCCCCCTTCTCCTTCTGCTTCAAATGTGAGTAATATTTGGGAAGCACTTGCTGAGGGATGGATCAAATTTAATTGTGATGGTGCGTTTTGTTAGAAAATAGGTGATTGTGGTGTTGGTCTTATTACTAGAACTAATTATGGGCAGATTTTAGAAGCTTATGGCAAATTCAGAAAAGGAGACGGTGCTCAGGCAGCAGAAGCATTGGTTATCAATGAAACTACTTAACTGGCTGTTAAGATGAACTGGCAGCAGGTTAATTTTTAGACTAATTTTGAAAATGTTTCTGCAAATATTGCCCATAAAGATACTGTACAGGATTGGCGCATTCAACCTATTGTGGTGGACATTCAAAACCTTTTGAAACTGCTTCCTCAAGTTGAGGTTCGTGTTATTAAGAGAGGTGCAAATATGGAAGCATACTGGATTGCCAGAAAAGTTAGGAAGGAGATGACTTTTGTTGATGAGCGTCTTCATCAATCTTCTTTTATGGGAGTCTGGTGTAGTGATGTTGTGGATGCTCCACCATAATTTCTTCTCCTTTCTGTTTTAGTCATTTAGGCAATTTTGAACTGTTTCCGATGGTTCTGTTTGTTTATCTGATTTGGAACTTTTTGTACTTGGTTTCTGAGAGGTTTAAATGCCAAAATGCACCTAATGTTTATACGGACTGCCACTTTGCACCCAACTTTTTTATTTTGATCATATCGCATCCTAATGTTTTATTTTGCGTACATTTTGCACCCTGTTATTTGCTTGACTTGCTTTTCTGAAAGTGAAAAGAGCACCGTCAAGTACTTAACGAATTTTCGATAACGGAAGGTGCAAGATGTACGCAAAATAAAACATTAGGGTGCAAAATGATCAAAATAAAAAAGTTCGGTGCAAAGTGGCAGTCTATATAAACTTTAGGGTGCATTTTGGCATTTAAGCCATTTTTGAGATATTAATATAATCCTTTGTTCTAATGTTAAAAAAAAAACAATAAGTTCATAACAAATCTGATATAAATTAAACTTGAACATAGTAATGTATACTTTTCTTTCATTTAATTTTTTTTATTTCAAAATAAAATCTATAAAATACTTAATTTGAAAACCGGAAAAGACTCTTTAATCCAGCATTATCTGATCCATTTAGTTTTGTGAATAGTGAATATTTTGGGGTAAAATGGTTATTTTGTGCAATGATTTTCTCCTGCATATTATAAATTTTTGGTTTGTTTTTGCTGGGCCCTTATCAGACTTGCTAATACGTGTTGATTGCATGTGCTTTTCATACGTGTTAATTGCATGAGATACGTGTTGATTGGCTGATCAACGTGTACATGTTTTGGGTTTGTATAAATACATTGCATTCTGCTCAATTTTTCTATCTCTTTAGCTTGGTTGATAGGGTTTTTGTGCTGTAATTTTGCTTTTTTTTTTTTTTGCTGTTGTTGTTTTTGGTAAATCTCTCATTTTGTTTTGCTTCCTCTATTTTTCTAACTGATTGTTTCAGCTGTTTCGGTTGCGTCTTGGTTTTGATTTTGCTTGTCGTTGTATTGTCTTGCATGATCCATATTTGTTTTCTTTTGTTTGTTAGGTTGTTGCGATGAGTTCTTCATTGGTCAGAGGGGTTTGTCTCTTTTTGTTGTCTGTGTTTTATAGAATCCAGTATATTCCATGCGATGAGTTCTTCCAGTACATTTGCTTCCCCTCTCACTAAGATTTATTCTGTACAACACAATAGGCCTGGCATCAACAGCAATCCAGCAACATCTCGAAACCTTGATACAACAATACAGGCCACAGATCATTCTTCTAACAGAAACAAGATTGCTCCATTTATTGGCCAACAATGGGCATATAGACTAGGATACTCCCAGCTCGTGGCATTAGAATTATTAGGAATGGCAGGGGGATTATGGTTCTTCTCGGATCCCTCTACTGTAATTGTTGAGCAGATCAATCAAACACCATCAGAAATCATGTTGAACATCAGAGCGTTGCCCCAACCACATTACTGAAAGGCAACTGTGCAATATCTTCATCACCATAATAAAACTGTCTATATCTATTATTATCATAGTTTCTTTATCTATTCTACCATTATGTTGGCCTATCTCTTTTGTTGTATTAAACATGGTTTGTTATCTCTTATGCTATTATATTAACCTTTCTGTTTTCTTGTGTCAATCTATCTTAAACTTAATGATAAAATTATGATAATATAAAGAATTTCTCTTTATAATCTCTTCACACTGTTTAACAAAATTCCACCTTGACCTTTGAGAATTTATAATGTTTAATCATGAAATATTGCAATAATCAATATCCACAACGCAGATCATTTTACTTTCTAAAAAAAACATCTAATTTCATAGCAGAGCTAATCAAGCCGCCCACCTAGCTCCAGCAAACTATATCAACACGTCAAACATACAAAATATGTGTCAAAAAAAGAATCATATCATTACATTGAGAAGCTCAATCCTTTCAGAGCCAGACAAATCTAGAAATTACACTATAATAGTCCTTTGCCAAACATAATATAATAGTCCAATTACACTATAAATGTACCTCTTTGCCAAACATAATAACCAACACAAAGAAGTCTTAAATTCATATCAGGCGAGATCGTGAATACAGAGAAAAAGAAAATTCCTTCAGCATGGCAAACACAGGTGATCAGGTGTGTGATAATCAAATTCGAGCATATAATACAAATAATTCCCTGTAATTTCTTCATTAAGGTTGCGTTTGGTTTGTGGAATGTAGTGGGAAAGTGTGGTAAGTTAGGTAGAGGGAATAACATTCCCATGTTTGGTTGGTGGAATCTAATTTTAGGTGGGAATGTCATTCCCATCACTTTCCCATTCAAGTGGGAAAGTGGTGGGAATGGCATTCCCACCTAAAAGGGTGGGAAAGTTAACTTTCCCAGAAAAGTGTTACTCTTTTTCCCTTGTCTTTCTCTTATAATCTTAAAATGTAATAACTTTCCCATGTTAACCAAACATGGTAATCTTATTCCCATAAAAATAAAAAATTATACTTTCCCACTAAAATAACATTCATAGGAAAGTAGTGTGAATGACATTACCACGTGATACCTAAGATACCACGAACCAAACATAACCTAACTTTTATTTAAATGACAGTTACCTCCGAAGATGAACGACTTACCACCACTAACTAAAAGTGTCATCATGAACTTTGAGGATATGCTTCAGCTTGCATATCCGGTTGCATATCCGGCTGGGTCAAGTCAGTGAGTCACTAGATAGAACAAAAACCAAATTTCAAATTAGCAATCAAAGTCATCTTAGCTCTCCCGACAAATCAGACGGCATGTAATGAACAAACAATCTCCATCATGAAACAGTGGCTACAAATTATTAGAGACACAGAGATCCCAACACCTGAAGAGACAGCAATTATACTCCAACAACCAGAAATTTAGACTGAAATTTATAGCCGAGGTTTAGCAAATCACCATCCATCATCGTACACACTACTGAAACCAATCATAAAAAGAAAATTTCAGAAGCTAACTACCAATTTTACAAATATAATTGTGAAGGGAGAAAGATGTGAGACGACATGCTCAACAACAACACAACGCAATTTCATGTATCACAATTCCTATCTTTAGAGCATGGATCACAATTTCATCTACTTTGGATGCAGTATCAACAACAACACAGCACACTATCCAGATTATACTTGATCCAGTAGGTCCAACTCCTTCAGAGCTAGCAAGCACATCATGGGAAGCTGAAGATCATCCCCAGCAAAGAGACTCCGCATGTTCAATTGCTATACTTATATATATACAATGCCAGGATTAGTAAGGCCATCATTTACAAGAAGCTTCATCACCATTGCAGTTTAATTGAAATAAGGACAGCAACGGGACAACAATTCTCGGAATTTCAGTGTGCTAACCACTCAATCTTACATACCATTGATCTTCTAGGATATTTTGGAGGTTCTTGGATAATGTATAACAGGAGACAAATCATTACAAAGGTATTAAATATCTCTAGAAGAGATATGACACTCCAATTATTAAATAAAAGAACTTGAACTCATGTTCTTTATACAAATTGTTTTAATGTAATCCTAGATGCATATATAAAAGACTACTCTTAAATGTAATCTGCAATTAAAAAAAAATGGTTAGTGCAAAATATCTAGTCACTAATAATGATATAGTTGATATCCAAATATAATCTTGAAATTGCATAAGGTTGTCACTTCGATGGATGCATGTGAACTTTTGTCCAAACCTAGAGTATTAATTTAATGGAGTCCCGCCTGACCATCCTAATTAAATTGCATTATATTTATTGACTTAATTTGGGCCTTCTCCAACTACCAAATCAACTGAAAATTTCATCTCGATACATAGCTGGCAAATTATATGTAAAACCATCTGGTGAAGTAGGCAGATGTCAGAAAAAGAAAAACTATGGTATTAGGTATAGTTGTTGTTGTCATTCAGAATCTCACTCAAATTTTGAAATATATATAGTAAGATTTGAGATTTCATGTTAATTGGTATTGAAGAATTAGTGTTGCCAGCACAAATATATAGTTTAATGGGAAACGCATATATATTTTGGTTGTTGGAGGAATTTCTTCTGCTTTGCTGCCATTTCTATCCTGTCCCAGTTCTGTTTCCTCTTAATTTCTTCCTGCTGAGCTTTAGATTCCCGGATTTCAATTTCTTGGAGGCATCTCTCGTATAGAGTTGGATCCATTTCTTCTAACATGGTCTTAACATTTTCTGTTAATTGCTTCACACTCTTGCTCCAATGCATCTTTAGGTTATTCTCCATGCCTTCAACTACCACAGGAAACACTTCTTCCATTGCTGCTAATGCCATCTTCACAAATTGCTCATTGTTCCATACATACAGTGCTCTCTCAGCAACCTGATCATGTCAAGAGTAATTACTATATATAAAGACTAAACTAAATCAATGAAATGTTGAAACAAATTAAACCCGAACTCTGAATACCGCAATGGATTAGTCCTCTTTTTTTTTTTTTTTTCTTTTCTTTTCTTTTCTACCCTGAATTGGCTTACCTTTCCATGTGCCTCTGTCTGGAAACCAAACTTCAATTATAATCCAATTCAAGAAATAGATCAGAAAACCAGGTTGGCTTCTAAACATGTGACAAACTGTCAAGGGTCACAGTCTGGACCCTTTTACAACCATTAATAGGATAATAATGAAACCAATGGCACCAAATTTTTTCAAGTTGATTGCATAGCATTGTTGGGTGTATCAGACTTGAAGCTTATGATTTGTTTTTTTTTTTTTTTTTGGATTAGTGTTACTCCTTAACTATCAAAAGAGAAATGCTGAATATAGATATCAAGAAAATGAAAATCATTGAGTCAATCAAACCAAACCTTATGATGAATTACTTAATAAAGCTTACCTGAGAGTTGCAACTGTTCAAACATCTTGTTATTTGGGTGCATAAAGGCAGAGCCAACTTCCTGTAGTGATCAGGATCTATGCTCTCCACAAGTTCTTCCAATTCCCCAATAAGTAAAACTTCTTTCTGGCAATTGGTGACTGGCCAATATCTTAAAATCCCTCTAACCACAACTCCACCAAGTCCAGGCTCTTTCTGCACAAACTGAGAAACACAATAAGCCAACTGCCTATGGTAACCCTGCAACCCTTTGGCCTTGTGCAATGGAAGAAGCACTCTCATCAAGAAGAGCTTGTGTTCTTCCTTGAGCGGAACGGCGAATCCATTGATGATGCTTCCCCATATCTCAAGCAACTCCCCAATCCCACAATGCCTTTCTGTCTCAAACACATAGTACAAAAACACATCGTTCATTGCTTTTCTCATGAATGATCTATGGAAGGTGAATCTAGAGTAAATCCTATGGAAGACATTCTTCAAGCTCTCCCTTTCTCTGGGGTCTTCAGACTGGAACAGGTAGAGGAGATTGAGAATGAAATGGTTATCAATGTAATCTTTGAGTGACTTGGGATCTACATTAAGAACAAGCCGAAGGAGAATATCATAAACAATTTGCAAGTGAGACCATGTTGGGGAAAAAGTGGAAAGAACGTCTTCGTCATCAGGCAAGTCTGCAATAATGGAATTATTAGAAGAATTGGAAGGAGGGAGTGGCCTGAAGAGATTAGCAGACACCATGGAAAGGAGAGGAGACAGAAGCTTTTCATTCAATGGCTTCCTGGAAGATTTGATCAAAGACATAACTTGGATAAGCTTGAGGCGCTTGAGATCTTGTTGTGAAGGAGACTCCAAAGGGTTAGTGAAATTGAAAATGAAGTTGCAGTAGGAGATTGCAGACAGGATTTCTTCGTATTCAGAGTCCAAATGAGATGAATATTGCCTACTACCATTGCTAGGACTGGAAAGAGGGCTCCCAATGTAAGGCTTGGAATTGGAATCAAGATCAAAAAGGTATTGAAGGGTAGTTTTCTTCCTAGGGGATGCTTTTGGAGAATGCCTGGGCGAATTATTCCTGGGAGAATTCCTGCTTGGAGAATCCCTTTGAAACCCCATTGTTGATGATCACTGTAAAACTAAAAATGTTATTGATTCAAAGAGAGAAGAGAATGTTTTTTATGTTGTCTTTATAGTATCATTCTTGGGCGACTTAGGATAGCAAGAAGCAAAACAGGACAAAACAACAGCGATGTTTTATAGACTAAGGAAGTTGTAATATCCGAAAACAAAACTATGTGAAATGATATAATCCAATGCTAAAAAGGGAATCTTCTTTGCTTCATGTAAAAATATTTCTCTGCTCTCATCATAGTAATTAGTAAGTTGGGGAGACACATTTAACAATTTTAACAGCCTGCTTCAAAGTGGGTCATTAAGAAGAAGACAACATCCAAAATTATATCTATCCAATGCAAAGGCATGTGCCTCACCAACCCACTGCCCAAAGCATTTCTTTTTGCAATTCGGATTTGGGACCATACATCAAACACAAGTCAGAGGATCTTTTACAAGATCAAAGCTTTTTTTTTGTCCTAACTGCCAATTAACAATAAATTAGCTTAATAGTTAATAGCCTTTTCTTTTGTTCTTTTGGGCCTGGCCCTTTGGATCATTTTCTTCTGTACCCTTAGCTTTAACTTAAACAACACCAAGAACAGAACATTCTTTTGGAGAAACTTGTTGGAAGACTCAAACTAGGTTTCTTCCATTCTCTTCATGTTGGTTTTCCTTTATTTCTATGTTTTGAAGTTCAAAATCTAAATGTCAGCAGCTTTACTCTCATAACAGGCAAAAGGAACTAAACATTATGTAAACTACATCATGCTAATCAAAGCAACTGTTTACAGCTTTTGACAGGTAAACTAGAATAGCCATTTTGGCTATTAATACATTTTGATCCCAAAACGGCTATTGAGCAAGCCTTTGGCACTTTTTTACATAAAAAATGCCAGTTAAGGATCTTTCTTTTGTTATGATATAATAAGGAAAAAAAAAAAAAAGGAAAGGAAAGATCAAGCTCCTAGCTAGATTATACATCTATTACTACTACTATTAATGAAAACCAGCAGTTGCAGCCTTGGCAGCAGGGACATCAGGGGGTGGAGATGGAAGCATGGTTAGAGCTAATATTCCACTTACAGCTGCTGCAATTGCCCCAAGTACAAACGCTGGAAGATTTCCCCCTCCAAACATTGCATCAAATGGTCCACTCCCCAAAGAAACAATCATCTGTAAATTTATTAGAAAACAAGAATCAATACCGAATTTAGTAGTTTCGCCAACTCTCTATCGATACTCATTTAGTTTACACATTTCAGTATATATAATTACAGCCAGAATACGCAAGACACGCTGACAATAGAAGAGTATAGTCAAGTTATACAAGTTCTAATAAGAATGCAACATTACCTGTGGTATTACTATTGCAAGATTCAGCACTCCCAAAGAAAGCCCTGTTTCATGGTAAATGTTAATTAGTATTTGGTTTTGAATATCAGAAAGTTATTCTCAATATGACAGGAAAAACTCTTGCAATGTTACTTTACCTTGGCCTGCACCAGAGGAACTGGAAAATATGGATGCCAATGCGAAAGGAATGCTGTAAGTTACCTGCAAAAGAAACAAAGGAACATACTGTTTAGCTTCAAAGAGATTCATGCATAATATTGGAAGCCATTAAAACATATCAAAATTCAGAACAAAAGCAGAACATATACTATATTTAGAAAATGCATGTAAATGATATCAAACATTTTACATCAAATATGTTTATATATCCATTGTCCTTATTCTTGAAGGTGATTCATATTGCTACCTGTCTCAACTGGTCAATGTCAAACAAAAAAGAAAGCAGAAATTGACAATAAAATTGAAATCCCATTTATCAAAATGCAATAAATGGCCATGGAAGGTATCAAAAATAGTATGCTAATACTTCCAAAACATATTTATTCACAACACATGGAGAGGCATTTATAATTCAGTAGAAAATGCAAAAAATATCTTATGATTCTTTTGAATACTTCTGATAAACAAAATGCCCAAAAATGTAAACAAATTCTTAAGAATTCATTAAAAATGCAGTAGCAGTTAAAAAAAGCTTGAAGTTATTCAAAAGTTGCTTAACTTTTTATGTGACTGATGACATTATTACAAATTTCCAATACTAAATTGAAATCATTTCAATCATTCAATTCATCATAACAAAATTGAGACCCAGAACGTTTTGTGCAGAATTGAAAAAAAGAAAAAAGAGAATGGTAAAGTAAAGAATGAATGAACTTACAGCTAAGGGAATCCCCAATGCAGCGAATAGAGACAATGCACCGGCCTTGACACCTGACGGAGGCGGCAAAGGGACTACGACACCGTTTACGGTGGCGAAACGGCGAGTTGACTTAGCCAATTTGGTAACCAAAACTGTCAAGCCCAAACATAAAGCAAGCAAAAAGTTGACAATTCCCCAAAGCCTCTTGACCCCTCCAAACCCACGCGCCAAAAGCTCCACTCCGAGGGACGCGAACCCCAAAACAACAGAGTTCAACATGAGGCCCAGTGCACCCGCACGTACCCCATTGTTGTACAGCTTCAAAACGAGGTTGTTCCCCTGTGAATCCCCACCGTACACCTCTCTCCCCATCCAATCAGTGTCGAACAACAGGAAAGGGAACCATGCAATCCAGTTAAGACACGTCACCAGGAGGAGAATCCACATGGGTCTTTTCAAGTTTTTGAGAGCACCAAATATCTCCCCAAAGAAGGGAACCGGCGTTGTCTCTGCTGGTTCTTCTTCTTCATCCTCGATCTCCCCACCACCGTTTCCGGCGGCGGTTCCCTGCTCCGGTGACCAGGGCTTCTCATGCACGTAGGAGAGAGCGATGGAGGTTAGGGTTAGCAAGAGCAGAATAGAGAAAAAGAAACAGCTCTTGAGATTTGCACAGTAAACGTCGCAAGCCTTGGTGGTTGTGAAAGGGAAGATTTTGTGAAGGTGAGTGTAGGAACCGGCGGCGAAGCCAAGAACGTTCCCAACCGCCATGAAGAATGAGAAGAAGGCGTTTGCGGTTCGCGTTTTTCTCTGGTTGTTACCGGAAAGATCAGCCAGTAAAGCTCTGCATGGACCTTGTAACATGTTGTTGGCAACGTCGAGGATCCAAAACCCTATGACGAACACCACGATAGCCCGTGGCTTCATGTCGTTGGCCATGGAATCCCCAAAGGCATGCCCTAAGTCAGCTGCGAAGCCTATGAGGACCACCGCGGTGGCGACCAGGGCGGCTCCCGCGGCTATGAAAGGGCGGCGACGGCCAAAACGGGAGGTGCAACGGTCGCTATGGTAACCAACGATGGGTTGCACCACCATTCCAGAGATGGGTCCACAGAGCCAAATGAGAGAAGCCCATTTGTGAGGGATTCCGAGGAGTTGAACGTATGGGGTCAGGAGGGATAGCTGCAAGGCCCAGCCGAATTGGATCCCGGCGGCGATGGAAGCCACCAGGATGATTTTTGTAAGAGGTGACGGACGTGGCGGAGATGATGGTGGTTGTTGGTGAAGCTGAAAGGAAGAGAATTTCTTGTCGGGTTTGTTACTAGTGTTTTCCATAGCTGATATCTGCCCAAAAAAAAAAATTAAGGTAGTGTTTTGGGGGGTAATGTAAGAAAAAAGTTTGATTGTTTTTTTTCTTTGGCGATAAAAAGTTTGATTGTTTGAAAGTGAGATTTTGGTAGGGAAAAGGAGAGGAATGCATGGGAAATTTATATGAAAAGTGAGGCAAAGTCCGAAGGGAAATGGAAGTGGAAGTTGAAATCCTTATCCGTTTCGGAGTGTGTCGTCTTTTCTTGGCTGGTTGTTTTGGAGTTGTGAGTAAACACAGAGTACTGAACCAAACAGAGTTATTTATTCCACGTGTAAAACTGCCTTAAATTCTGTTTTCCAGAAAATTGAATTCCCTCTGTCTTTTTTCTCTTGAGCCTTTAATAGGTACAGATATGCAAGAAGAAGCCATATTTATCTCCGGATTCTTTCTTATATTTTTTTGAACTGTAAATTAAACACAATACCCCTATCACTAAAAATAGTTACTATAAGAGTTTGACAAAAATTTACTCAATTTTAGTAATGATTTTCATTTTTGGAATATTCCTTTAAAGGAAATTAGGGTTAAAAGGGTTTTTGAAATTAGAGTTTGACTGAAAAAAACAACTTCTCTGTGTGTTTAAATGCAATTGATGTTTTACAAAACTTTACTATATACTATATATATAGCTTATATACTAAATATAATGGACCCCGTTTTCATAAGAAAAGATGTGAGCTTTTGATACTATATAATACTATAAGTAGCAAAAAAAAATACTATATATAATATAATACTCAATTGTGATTAGTAATTTAGCCTCCTTAATTCATTTTTAGAGCTTTTCCTTGCACGGTTCCCCTTAGCTACAAACCATAGGTTCGGCCAATTGTCCTGCATGAACAAAAATAAAACTGTAAAAGCAACTACATTTTTACAAGGCTATAGAATTTTGCCGTGTTTTGGTTCGGTGATAACACTGCGAGACTGAGTGTGCATGATCATTTCTCCTAAAAAGATATAAAAACATACACGTATACAAAAAGTACTTAAAATAAAGTCCCAAGAAATCTTCCTAGCCTATTTATATAGTACTGATAAATTGCAAATGTGTGGGTTTTATAGGATTTCATTTCATGCTAAGTAAAATTGACATGATTTTTGTCAGTGGTTTCTTAAATTTGTGGCATTAATTGATCCTTAGAAATCACATATATATATATATATATATATATTACTTGAGGGTGTCAGGAATCAAACTCTAACAACCGGTCAAATGGAATCAAACTCTAACAACCGGTCAAATGATGCACGGCTATCACATATGATTATCAATCATGGATCACTAAAAAATCAAAAACTTATGATCTTTGAGGCATGCAATTATATAAGTTTGATTGGTAATGAGAAACATTTGGATGCATGCATGAATGATTATTATTATTATAATAAAAGTTTGAGATGATACTCGACGTTATCCAGTTATATAGGTTAGAGGGCATGCAGCCACCCCAAAGAAAGACTGAAACAGAGCATTAATAAATAAAAATAAAAACCGGAGAAGACTGTCAGCTTAATTTCAGAGTTCGAGATTTGATTGAATTTTATTTATTTAATTTAAAGACAAGGGAATTGAAAGAAAGCTGAGTTGGGCGCCACATCCACAAATTAATTAAACAAGTCAACAAGGTCGAAGATCGTAAGGGATGACAAAAGGAAGAGGGCGGAGACCCAGTTTCTCTTCCTATTGGATGATGCCATATATGTCTCTTTGCTTTGGGAAACGTACTTCTTCTTCTTCTTCTGCTGCTCTCTCTTTGAATCGGATTGAATCAAATTCAATTCTACGTTTCTCTTTCTGCTCTGCTTTTCTTGCCTGCATAAATCATAACCCGAACCAAAATTCATTACTTCTAAAATACATTATCCATTCCTTTCACACATCATCCATCATCGTCTTTCTATCGGCGGCTGCAGGCTGCTAATGAAACTCAACGTTTTGCCGCTGTACGTAGATTTTGATGTTATTATTCGTATTATTAACTTGTCTCTACCTATAGTAAATTACTAAATTGAATAAAAAAAATTTTAATTAACTTACTATACTCCTTTCTTATTCTTTTTGTATAAACTAGTCTTAACTTTCACGTGCGTTGCACGTGGCCGAACGCATTTAAATAAAAAATATTAAAATAATTGAGATTAATAAAAATTAAAGACTTAAATTATTATATTGTATTAGAATTATGTTGAAGTAAATTTTATATTCAACATCAAATAGATATCATGAAACTAATTAGTAGTCAAAGAATTTAATTATTGAAATGTAACAAAATTACATTTGGTTTAAAAGTTTTGAGTGGTTTTGCTTTGACAACAAAACCAATAATATCTTTAGAGGGGAAAAAATGTAGTTTTATAAATGATTTTTTTTACGTAGAATATTAGTAATAAACGAAAAATATATTATACCTATCAAGGCCCCATTTCTATAGTCTTGGACATCTTCCAATTGAATAAAGTGATGTGGTAAAACATCTTTGTAAGAAAAAGATTGAGCTTCACTAACAATAGTATATTCCGTTAGTGTTAGCTCAATGTTGTTATTGACATTTGGAAATTTCGAGTTTACTTTCTTGACAAGGTCATTCAAAATAATATAGGTATTAATGCTTTGAAAAGTATCTAACAATTTAGATATTCCATTCTCAAACATAATGGCTTGTATTGGGGTGCCCTACAAAAATAAAATAATTATTATATGAAACTGAAATTAAAAATAAACTACTAAATTCAAAATAATTGTAAAAGAAATTTACCTGTTCATTAGCGAAGATCAATTTTACATATTTCCCATCACCTCTGACATTTGAATATTTCTCAATAATTTCTTTACGAATTAGCAATGCTTTAATACTCCAATCTTTTTGCGAAACTTGAAATCTCGGATATTTGTTAACTTTGAAAGAGAAGACATTTTCTGCCAAACATTTTAAATAAATTATTAATTAGAAAAAATATATGAAACCAAACAAAACAAAATCCAATAGAATTTAAAAAAAAAGGATAAGAAAGAAAATTTTTGATCACGGGAAACAGAAACTATAACAAAAATTATAATATATATAATTTATCGTGGAATTTAATTGACATGGAAAAGCAAACTATAGCAATAGAAAAAAAAGAATAAAATAAAGTAAAGTTACAGCATGAGGTATTGGATTTTGATTCACAATAAATATCGTTAATAGAGTAATTCAGATGAGTTCTTTATGTATCTATTTTATTCTTTGATGAGTGATGAAGAAAGTGGCATGTCCTTAGTTCTTTCACCTTGCGTAGGCTGCGGTCTCGTGAAAGCTGGTAAATCTGTATGCTTGCTTCTGTTCCTATACATGTATGAGAGAGAAGATAAGCTTTTCAGTGTAATATATATATTGTTTTTTTGTTTTATTTTTTGCTATTATTATATTCTAAATTCTAATAATTTGCGGTAAATTCCCTTCCAAAGAGGCGCAAGAAAGACTCCCTTCTAATTAAGCTATCGCCCAAACTATATATATAATTGATTTCAAGAATTTACTTTAAATTTAATTGGAAAGCCAGCTCGTGCCTTTTTGGATAGTCGGTTTTCGGGCAAGTTATTGAGTCAGCCAGTAAGCTCAAAGGGCCAATTCAATTCGTTTTACAGCCCTTGCTGATGTAAGAGTAGTGGCACTCTCACCAGCCTTCGTAGTAGTATTGTGCAAGTATCTAACAAAACATACCTGGATCTGAATATTCAAATTAATTACCCACCAAAACGAACCAAAAAGAGACCTTATATAGGAATGAGAAATTGGACCATCCAAAGCAAAGGCCCATTGCATATTTGTTTCAGATTATCTAAGCCCAAATAGGGCATCGGAGATAAAGACAAAAAGCAAAATTAAATACAACGTTGAAAACAAAAGCAAAAGGCAAAATTAAATATGATGTTGGAAACAAAAAGCAAAATTGACTTTCTTATAATTTAATATACGTATTATAATCTAATAATCTAATAATGGAATAATTTATGGTAAAAAAATAATGAAATAATTAAAATATTATTTAGTAATGGCAATTTAGAAATATGTTTTTTTAAAAAAGGTACAATCGGAAATATGTTTTAAAAAAAAGGGTACAATCGGAAAATATAAAGTTTCCTCTTATTCGTATAGTATTATACGTGTTAGTGTTAGTTTAATTTTTTTATTGACATTTAAAAATTGAAATTAAAAGTAAAATATTAAATTCAAAAAGTAATAGTAAAGGAAATTTGCATCTTCATCAACTAAAATCGATTTGACAAACTCATAATTCGGTCTAAATTGAATTTTTTAATTAATTTTGAAATAATAAAATTATACCAAATTTTAGTAATGGAAATTTAGAACCAAAGACAAAGCAAAAATAAATATAACGATTGGAAACAACGAAAAATGGCAAAATTAAATAGGACGTTGGAAACAAAATGCCAAATTGACTTTCCTATAATTTAGTACACGCATTATATAATTAAGATTAAAAAATAATGGAATAATTAAAATATTATTTAGTAATGACAATTTAGAAATATGTTTTAAAGAAAAGGGTACAATTGAAAATATGTTTTAAAAATAAGTGTACAATCGGAAAATATAAAGTTTCCCCTTATTCGTACTTTTATATATAGTATAGATAAAGAGTTTTTTTTTTTGAAATTTATAAATAAAGAGTTTTAATGGAAGACAGAAAATGTAATATATATGGAAAGAAAGATATTTAAGGGTGGACAGTGAAATTTAATGGATTAATTAAACAATATGGGTGTAAATTTGGAAAGTATGGATAAATTTATTCCTACTATTTTTTTAAGCAAAAATTAATCTTATATATCTTATATATCATATATTAAACCTACTATTAATTTTATAAGCAAAGCTTTCATTGAGTGCCACATGGCATTAGGATTTTTTTGACAAGTGTCAATAGTTAATTTTTTAATATTTTGTTTATTATATTTGTATTCATTTAGTTTGGAAAAATCAAAAGACATTCATCCCCTTTTCCTATATAAAATAAATTAATCAAATAATTATAAATTAATTATAAATTTGTTATGAATATACATGTATATTGTGGATGTCCATGAATCTAAAATTAAAGCATGGATAAGATTAATAACTTGGTTCATTCATACATATATACCTATGTACTAAGTTCATCCTCTTATATTTATGGTGATGTATCTATGTGCCTATAAATACACCACTTACTTTGTTATGAAATAGGATGAATAAGAACAATTTCTCCCCTTTTTCATATTTTCTTCTTCTCCATATTTTATTGTCTCTCTATTCTCTTGTCTTTTCCATGCTTCAATTTTCTATTCTCTTCGTTTGTTTTATTATCATTTCACAACAAAAATTCATTTCTTAACTGAAATTTTCTTAAAAGAATTTATAAAATAAAACAGCCGCTCGCGAAGCGCGGCCGGGAAATTCTAGTATATATTTAAAACAATGTACACTACAAGTATGGTAACTCTTTAAATGTTGAGGCCTCCAAATCTCGACAAGTGTCATGCCCATCTAATTGACAAGTGTCATTTTAATATTAAAAAATCAATAATTCCAAATCAATTTGATTAATAATGTCAAAACTGAATAACTAATACCAATTCAATTAACCCTTAATTAACTCATAATATAAAAAAAAATACTATAGATAGAAAGTTAATTCATTCTTGCCAATATTTGAATTACACGGAATTTGATAAATAATGTCAAAATTCAATAACTAATACCAATTCAATTTTGAATTACACGGAATTTTTTCACCAAAAAAAAATTACACAGAATTTAATTTTATCATTAAAATTCATAGGCATCTTACCTGCCAATTATATTAAATTACTACTAATATATTTGCTTAAATTACTCTAAACTGTTTGTGTCAATAAATTAATCACTATTTTTGGTATGAGTTAAGAAAGACAATACAACTAGCTTATAACCCGGTCGTTGCCCGGGAGGAAAATCAATTGAAAAAATTATTTTGAAATATTAATATTTTGAGAATAAAAATTAATTTCAAATACTGAAAATTTTCAATCTGAAATGATAAATTAAAACAATATAATATAACTAAATTTGTTACTATAAAAATTATTGAGAAGAGATGTACATATATATAAAATAAATGTTCAGATTATTTAATCATTTTGTTAGAAATTAAATCCTTTTTTTCTTTTTTTAGTACAAATAAGTTACTTTCACATCTCGGAGTATATTATCATATTAGGAGAATTCATTTAGATATACTTATTATTATTATAAAATAATAAAGAATTAATCTATATAAAATTTGATTAATTTAGTATTTTTCCTTTTTGTTACTAATAAACGTGATATTAATTAGGTAATTAATTTTTATTGAAGCATTACCACTAATTAATTAGGTAATTAATTTTTATTGAAGCATTACCACTAATTAATAACTTAATATTAATTAATTACTAAAATATTACTAATTAAATTGACTGATTTCATATAGTAAATTAATTGTTGATTATTTATTTTGAAATGTAAACTAATTTATATTTTATACTCCTATTCAAATTTAATCGTCGTCCATTATTTTTTTTTTTAGATATACCCTCCTATCCAAGGCCAACTTATTTTTTGGAATTGCAAACATCTTAATAAAATTGTTGTATCAACTATCGACCACTCATACATTTGATGTTCAGGAATTTCAAAAATATTATAGGGATTAATGAAGGATAATATAAGAAGATTTGATGATTTTGCATTAGAACTTAGGAAATCAACTATTTTTCTTAAATTAATAAATAGGTTAAATTGGACAATTAAAGAAATCAAACAAAGGCCGTTGTAATTGTTGATTTAATTATTTATTTTTATAATTAATTTAATTTTAACTGAATTTATGTTAGATTAGTTATGTATCGATTAATCAATTGTTCAATCAAACATAAATCAATTTTGGTAGCCATATTAAAGTAATTTTGATGGGGACATTCTAATGGAAGTGCAATATAACCATTCAATAATTTTTTTTTCTTAAATAAAAGATCGAATGTTTTAACTTACAAACTATTTTAAATATATGACATTCTAATAAGAATAATGTGCAATAT
Organism: Corchorus capsularis; assembly: GCA_001974805.1. NCBI lineage: Eukaryota > Viridiplantae > Streptophyta > Magnoliopsida > Malvales > Malvaceae > Corchorus > Corchorus capsularis. Next base: position 45,106 of record AWWV01015070.1, read on the forward strand.
TATTGAAAAACGTAATTGAAAGGTTCTAACAAAAACAGAGCTTTCATTATATATATAGTTATAATAATACGGCTCTTTTTTTTTTTTTGCCTAAATGCATGCCCGACTGGAGAATCTAAAAGCCCCATTGTATGTCATTTGATATTATTATACAACTAAAATTGCTATTCAAAAACTCTTTTTTTAATCATAAAAAGCAAAATAAAAAATCATATTATTAGAAATTGTTTCATCCCAAATACCAGGCTTGTTGCAAAGAAAGCCAAAAATAAATAAACCTATAAACACAAAACCCAAAATAAACAACCAATCAATAAAACCTAAAGCCAGGATGACGTAAAATGGAAATCCTGGTTGCCCCTCCAATGGAAGTCTTTTTGTGATCTACTTCACTAATGTGGGTGACCCTCCTTAAAGAAGAATAGTTAACACGTTATAATTCCTCTATTAACTTGTAGATCTCCACCATAGCATGATAGACTTTGTCTTGTCCCTTATTATGTTTCTCCATTTTCCCTTTCTAGAGTCTTGTAGTAATTATTGTCCGCAAAGTGAATCCAAAGTAGACAGGTTTTTCAAAAATATTGCTACAAAATGTATCAAGACATGAAAATATAGTATTAAAAAAAAAAAGAAGAAGAAGCATGCCGAACCTTGGTCTTGCTAATCAGTTTGTCACATAGCTAAGCATATATAAGACAAATATTAAAAATGAGAATAGAAGAAGAGAAGCTAAGAGGGGAAAAAAAGCTTCAAAAGTACACAATACACACCAGATCATCTTCTAAAGCAAGACTATTTATATTAGTGGAGTTTGAGTTTTTATAATTAAAAATTAAACATAATTGAGAGTGATTTATGGTAGTTTTTTTTTGGCCAAATTTATATTAGTTTAACATTGAACAAATTTCAATATAAACCGTAATTAGAGGTAAATACATTAAAAAAATTGATTTAGAATTCAAAATCAAATCAAATTCTTAATAAAGGAAACTTTTTTTTTTGGTTTTAGGTGAAGTTTTTCTTAATAAAGGAAACTTTATTAAAACTAATTGATTTAAAATTAAAGTATTCGAAGTATAGTAAATAAAGATTGCTCTAATTTAACATTTGAACAATGAAATGATTTGGACTTCGGTCAAACATAATTTTGAATCGTTATATTAAAATAATTAAATTAAGCATTATATATATTAAATTAAATTAAATTAATTATATTGTAATTGTACTTGTACGTATTATAATTACTATATATAACATGATTTATGTGTTCATTGAATAGGGTTGAATTAGTAATTTCTTGAGAGGTAATTTTGGATATAAAACATTAATTGATGACGTAATTGTGTGGATCTAAACATAATAATTAGGATTTCCAAAAACATAATTGATGAGGTAATTGTGGATCTAAACATAATAATTAAGATATAATAATCATTCAATCATTCAATAAAACCCTTACATAGAATTAGTTTGTTACATTAAACCCTTTTAGAAATAAAAACTTACATAGAATTTTTGTTACATAAAACCCTTACATAGAATTAGTTCGTTACATTAAACCCTTTTAGAAATAAAAACTTACATAGAATTTTTGTTGGTACGTAGATGATGATAATAAAGTAATAAATAACAATTACATAAATTCTCTTAGAAAAAAAATAAACTCTTGTTTTTGTTTTTCTTTTTTTTTTAGAAGGATGGAGATTTCCCTCTACAAAAGAATAAAAAGATAAAGTTGTTTGAAAAATTAAAACAAAATGAATAAATAGATAATTCTTTGAGAGAAATGAATAATAAACATATAAAATAATTAAATGAAATGAATCTATTATTATAACAAATTGAAAATTTTATACAGAAAGTAAAAAATAATTATAGGATTCCCTCAATGAAAAAAGAAAACAGAATATATACGAAACTTTTTTAACAAAAAAAAAAAATGAATATATACTAAACTTTAAAACTCACAGCAGAAATCCTTTAGGTGAAAAGAGGTCTCCAATGAGATGAAATGAGATGAGAGAACCATTATTTATAGTGGTAATCTCACCATTAACTCTGATTGGACATGGTTAAATTAGTAAATTTTTAGAGATGATTTTTTATCAAAAAATTAATTAAGGAGGAAATTGTGGATCTAACATATTGTAATTAGTAAAATTTGATTAATCAATCAATTAGATAAATTTAATCAATCAATTAGATAAATTTAATTAATCAATCAATTAGATACAAACTGGACACATGACAATGGGAGACACATGCCACTTGTCAGAAGGAGAGGGTTTCAATATTAAATAACTTTCCTTTTCTCCAACGTCTACAGTTTTAATATATATATATATATATATATGATATATATGATATGATATATATGATATATGATATTGACCAACTATATAGCAATAATAATAAAAATTAAGGAGAGACTTTCTTAATTAAAATTTGATTTGATTTGAATATTTTCAAATCAATATTATCAATTAGAATTAATGATATTCTCACATTAATTTCCTTTTATACCTATTAAATTGACGTAAATAACTCTCAGTTAAATTTAATTTTAAATTTTAAATACTCAATTCTACCATTTCAAAAGTAATAATTGCATAATATACCAAAAAAAAAGTAATTGCATAATTCGTGATCAAACCAAACCAATTAGAATACAATAGCAAACTTCCATATATATTCTATTAATTACGATGGGAACATCGAAATCTGGCTCATTTTTTTAACCAACAATATAACTTAATTAGCTCCTCCTAATATCTTTCAAAAAAAAAGGTCCTCCTAATAAAAAGAAATATGGAAATTAAGGAGATTTTTTTTTTTTTTAAAAAAAGCACATTTAATCTACACACACATAAGTATTTTGTAAATAATCAAGTAACAAATTCCATAGTAATTTTAAATACTAATCTCTTTATTTCTTGAAGGATTAAATACTAATTTTAATGCATTTTGAATGTTAGCCTTGAGAAGATATTTTATTGTAACATAGTATATACTATCCTTCAATTTAGGATTATCTTCCATAAATCATGCTAAATAATTTCATTCAAATCAATATAAATATGTAATTTTAAAAATCAATAATTAAAGGCATTTATTGCATTAATATTGCATTAATTTTCCTGGCAAACTATCCCCTATATAACATCCTCAAATTCTCTGATTCTCCTCGATGGAAAATTGGAAAACTAGGCAGGACAAAAAAAAAAACCCTCCATCTACGGTCTACCAACATTTAGACCTAACGCCTTTTTTTTTCCTCCGTTTCTTTCTACATTGGGTTTTCCATTTCTTAGTTATGTTCATATCATTGTGTTTCTCATTTACTTATTACTAACTTGCAATTGATGTGTATGTCTTTGTTGTGTTGCAGCGCATTATCATTTGTGAAATTGGAAGATGAATATGACTTAAAAAATATTATAAACCTCCTGTTTTTTAGGATGAAGAGGACAGAAAAACTGAGATGATGTTGTTTTTTTATGGATTATGAAGTAAAGTAGTTAGATAATTCCTTTACGTAAGTTATAAAACAAGATATCTTTATAGGCACTGGAATATGCTCTGCTATATTTGTTGTTTCTGAACCCTTTTTATAATAATTTTGCATTGCTTCATCTGTGTAATAGGAGCACTCTTTAATGGAAAAGAAAGAAGAAGAATCAACATCTTTTGAGTTGATTTCTGTTTGATAAACAAGTTGGCTTTTTATTTATTTTAAATATACTCCTACTTTTGTATATATCAAATTATCCTCTGATAGAGGGTTATCTTTTTTCTTTTGTTTATTTCTACATTGGATTTTTCATTTCTAATCTTATTTTTAATTGGTTTCTTTTCAATTACCATTTTTTAAAAAGGGTTAATCAGTAATGAAAAATTTTGAATATCCATTTGCCATATATCAAGCATAAGAATATTAAAAAATTATACTATATAAGGGTAATTTAATTTATAGAATTCTGAATGTTTGAATATATAGTTCAATCTTTATTTTACTATTTTATATGTTAATCTTTTGTTAAATTCATTTTTTCTCTCAAACCATACAATTTTCTCTACTATTTTCTTGAGTCTTTTTTTCCCTAAGTTTTTGTTCTACCGTTTTTTATTCTCACAAAAATTCTAGTGTTTTTTTTTATTTAAAAATTCTAATGTTTTTCTACTCCAAACTACATCTCATTTTTTTTTAAAAAAAAATTTGGATCCTATATATTGCTATCTTTTCATATAAAAAAATCATTCAAAATATTTTTTCTCTAGATGAAAACTTATTGTTATATATTATGATTTGCTTTTGATGAATAATTTGTTATTGTTCTAAAGAGTTTGATAGATTGCTAATGATTGTACCAAAAAAAAAACATTGCTAATGAATATGCCTTCTATGGAGTATGAAATAGGTTAAAATTTGCAATATAGTATTGCAGCCCATTATAATTATGTATTTCGTACAAAAACATCTCTGCATTCTATCTAAATATTCAAACTCTGCATTCTACCTAAATATTCAAGCTCTTCAACACTGACGACTCTATACAAATTCTATACACAATATACATTATTTGTGAGTGTATATATTACAAATTTAACAAGTGGTTACAAATTGAATGTCTTTATATGTGCCAATTAGGGCAAGAAACATTTTCATTAATAAAATGCACTAATAAACAAATTTGGTCAATACTATAAAAATTGCATCTTATTTTTCATTCATTTTAATTGATGCCTCAATTTTTGTATTTACTTTTTGTATATTATGATGGAAGATCAGTTTTTGTAATTAAATTCCTATGTAATTTTATTATATATCCTCAAATTTGGCAATTAATATCGATGTTCCATATTATTATTATCACCAATTTCATTTGTTTTCACGGTGCATATATCTATTGTGTTTCTCTTTAAAATTCTCTCCATTATTTTCTCTTTTAGTTTCTTTCATCAAAGGTATTTTTTCTTACTAATGTTCTCTCTATTTTATAGCACTATAAATACATTTTATCATGTAACAAAACTGAGGAAAAATTTCCCTGTTAGTTTTTTTTTATAAGACTTTGGCCTTGGCTCTGGCAAAACCCCATGTTATCTTTATGCTTATAAAAAATAAAAACACAACCAAGAAATTCTTTACCTTTTCACTTTTTTTTGTTTGTATATTTATAAAACCGTTTTGTTTGTAATATATAAATATTTCTTAATTCTTTTAGCCAAATCAATATTTTAATCCATTAATATTATTTAATTATTTGAATAAAAATTAGTCTTCAAATTATTAGTTTCAAATCGTTAAGCATTATGTTTGGCAATTGGGATATGTCTGAATTTTTTAATTAAAACTATCGATCAAGTAGTTATTAATTAGTAATGAATGAATATTTTCACCAAATCAATTATAGTATTACTCCAATATGTTAAGATATTTTGATTATTTTAAATTTTTGAATTTTAATTAACATCATAAATCAAGTACTAATTAAATATTTTATTAATTATGAAATGGGGTATATGTCATTATTAAACCGCTTATAGAGTCCAAATTTTACTGTGACAGTGTATTGTATAATAATCCTATAAGAAAAAATATACTATACACCATTAGTCGAGTTTAGCAGACTTTACGTGCGGGGTTTAACGGTTGACATGTGTCATCTTAAGGAATATGTATTAATATTAAATATTTAATTAATTATGAAATAGGGTATGCGTCAACTTCTTAACCCGCTTATGGAGTCCAAAATTTACATTGACAGTTTATTGTATGATAACCCTATAAAAACAATTATACAATATACCGTCAGTGGAGTTTAGCAGACTGCACGTGCAGGGTTTAAGGGTTGACATGTGTCCCCTTAGGGAATATGTATTAATATTATATATTTTATTGATGATGAAATGAGGTATATGTCAACTTCTTAACCCGCTTATAGAGTCTAAAATTTACATTGACAGCGTGTTGTATAATAATCCTATAAGAAAAATTATATTATACACCGACAATGGATTTTAGCAGACTGCATATGCGGGGTTTAAGGGTTGACATGTGTCGCCTTAGGGAATATGTATTAATATCAAATATTTAATTTATTATGAAATGGGGTATATGTCAACTTCTTAACCCGCTTATGTAGTCCAAAATTTACACTGACAGTGGATTGTATAATAATCTTATAAGAAAAATTATAATATACACCATCATTCAAATTTAGCAGACTGCACATGCAGGGTTTAAAGGTTGACATGTGTCCCCTTACCTTAAGGAATATGTGTTAATATTAAATATTTGATTGATTATGAAATGTGTTATGTGTCAACTTCTTAGCCCGCTTATGGAGTGTAAAATTTACACTGAAAAATGTATTGTATAATAATCCTATAAGAAAAGTAATATAAAGTGATTTGATTTGATTTGATTTAGATTTTTTAAAATCTATGATTAATTAAGAATTAATGAATTTCCAAATCAAAATCAATTATCATTATTGATATTTTCATATTCAGTTACTTTATATGTCAATTCCCTACCGTAAATCTTTCAATTCAATAACTTTTAGTTTCAAATATTTATTTTCACTAATATTCAATTCAATCAAAATCAATTCATTCCTTTTTATTTTACTTTACATCAAAAAAAAAATTTCTTCCTAATTTACCTAATAAGGTAGAGAAATAATATATAGATATTTAGTTTAAAGGCTAAGTTATAAGTTTGAATGGAGTTAATTTGATGGAATAATTAATTAAAGGAAAACTTTAAAAATTAGATATTTGGGTACTACCTCCACCAAATTCTCTTAAGTTTAGGGATAGTAATAACTCACCATTTTCTCCCATTTACATGACATATTTTATTTACAAAGTCAAACCATGCAGTCTAATTAACAATTCATGAAGAGTCAATTTTTTTTTGGAATGAGTACATGTGAAATTTCATTACAATCAGAATAAATCTATATGCCCAAGTATCTAAATGAGAAATCAACTCAAACTAAGAAACTATCATAAATAAACCATCTACCTACTAAATACACAAATAAACAAATTATAAACTAAACTCACATTCCATGAGACTTGAACCTAGGACCTCACGTTCCGGATACGGTGCACCTACCAGTTGAGCTAACAATTCGGGTGCAAAAGAGTCAATTACTTAATTTATCAAATTATTAATAAATTAAAAGGATATTTGAAATGATAATGGCAAATAACAATATATTTTTCAATTATTAATACTTCAAATTAATACTTATGGTCAATCTATTATCTTTATTAAGTTTTAAAAGTAAGGAGTGGTAGTTAAAAAAATTGCATAAATTTTTAAGGATGAGAGGTTACTAATTAAAAGGATATATGAAACAATAATAGGAGAAATTAGTATAGCAAATAACAATATTATTTTCAATTATTAATACTTCAAATTAATACTTATGGTCAATCTATTATCTTTATTAAGTTTTAAAAGTAAGGAGTGATAATTAAAAAAATTGCATAAATTTTTAAGGATGAGAGGTTACTAAATTTATATGAAATCCTAAGAAATTGTAGTGACATTTTATTATTAAATGAAAATTATACTTCCTCTGTCCCTAATTAGATGTCCAGTCTTGGTCAACCAACCACAATGTTTGACCATTATTTATAAAAAAATGTAAAATTTAATTTTAAAACAATATGTGTTGAAAAGTTTACAATTCAAAAGTATGGGTAAACTAAAGATTTAGTAATACTTTTTTCGTTTAATTATATTGCAACGTAACTAAACTTTCATTACAAAATACTGTTCATTCTTTATCAAGTTTGCTGCTAATTAAAATTCAAATATTATGTGACTAATGAATTATTCATAAATAAATTATAATTTTAAATATTTACTTTAAAATTTAAACTAATCCCGGTGCAACGCACGGGTTTTAACCTAGTATATATTTAAAACAATGTATACTATGAGAATGGTAACTCATTAAATGTTGAGGCTTCCAAATCTCGACAAGTGTTATGTCCAATTAATCGACATGTGTCTCTAAATATTTCTAATATTCATTATTGATTAAAAAAAGTCTTTGGTATATTTTAAGAAAGAACAATAATTTTTTACCATATTTAAAGAAACAACTATGTAAATTTATAAGACATTCCTTTATTAAAACAAAATAAACCTTTGGTAATTTCTTAAATCACTCTAACTATTTCACCAAAATTTTTAAGATTTTAAATTTTAATTGAAAAATAAAGAAATTAGTAATTCTAATTAAATTTGATTAATAATTTTATAAAATTTTAAAACATATTTCTTACTCTTAAACATGATAAAAATTATCAAATTAAAGTATCAATATATCAAAAGGTAAATATTTCTATACACCAAAAAAAAGTAAATATTTCTCATTTCCCCGTATTTTCCAATTTCATTTTCTTTTATATAATATATATATATATATCTTTTATATTTAAATTCAAATATGAGAAACTAAATAAGAAACAATAAAACATAACATTTAATATCTTTGACCGGTCCAAACTTTCATTTAATTGTTATTGTAGTAACAATTTGATTTGATTGTATATATATATATAGGATATATATACCGAATTAAAGTATTAGTTGCAGCTTTTCTTTTTATTTGTTCTTATATAAAAAAAAAGTATTTGCTTTGATTTTAAATTTTAAATCACTTAGTTTTAATGAATTTCCCCTCTTATTAAGGACTTGATTTGATTTGAATATTTTGAAATCAAAATCAATTATAATTTGTTTTGAATATTTTTATATTCTTTTCTATTACCATAAATCATTCTCAAATTATGTTTAAATTTTAATAACTACTACTATAATAGTACTCTAAAAAAAGGAAAGTTAAATCATTCTTACCAATTTCTTTGAATTAAACGGAATTTAATTTGAGCATGAAAATTCATAGGCATCTTACGTGCCATTCTATCTATATCAATTAGCAAAATTTGATTTCATTTGAATATTTTCTTCTTCGTTTTTTTTTTTTTGAGAAAGAATATTTTCAAATATATATCAATTTGCATTAATGATATTCTACAAATATAAATAGGCTTACTTTGATATTTCAATTGATTGGGTTTTAAAGGTTTGTTGCAATTTTCTGTTAGATCTTACTCCTTTTAGTTTTAGTTTTGATCAATTTTGTATCAATTTTATGTTTTAATCTTTTGCTCTATTTTCCTTTTCAGTCTTGATAATGGAAAAATATGATTCTTGGATAGAATGGAGGCTTTAGGGGTGGAAATCATCACGTTGATGGGTCCAAATTCAAGTCTAACGTTCCTCTCTCAAAGCTATGATTACAATATTTTTTAGCAAATTTTTTTATTTGTTTAATTAGTCCTCTTCTTCTTCTTCCCTTTTTTTTTGGTGAAAACAAGCAGTATTATAAATTAACTATGAACAAATCCTCGGGGAAAGCTACACCCCTAACATCAGCATCAAGTAGAGTCCTCATCTCATGTGGTGGATCCGCAAGCAGTTCATAATCATCATCAAGGCTACAAGCAGCAGATGCTAACCAGTCCGCACAAAAATTACCTTCTCGATAGATATGCTGAATCGAACACTTCCACTCCCTGGCCAATAAGCATCGAATATCCGCAATAAGGCACCCCAGGGGATGAGTAGAGACATCTCCTCTCTTTATCAGGTCTATAGCCACAAGCGCATAAGATTCACAAACCAACACCCTATATCCACAGTCCCAAACCAGCTGCAGGCCTCGCCGAATGGCTTGTAATTCAGCTTCCACATTCGAGCACAAACCAAGATGAAGTTTAAATCCCATGAGCCAGGCGCCCACTGAAGATCTTATCAAACCTCCCGCCCCAGCAATCCCAGGATTACCTTTTGCAGCACCATCAACATTTAGCTTCACCATCCCATCCTATGGCGGCACCCATTTAACACAAAAATTTGTATTACTGGCAGGTTTATGCTTAACTAAGGCGAGCATAACCTCCGTAGCTGTAACCTTAATATTTGATATCAAAGGACTCGCCTCCAAAGAAACATTGGCATCCTTCAACATGAAATCACACCTCCTGGTCCAAAGCTTCCATAATGACACCGCAAAAACTATCCGCCATTCAAAACCTGCATAAAAAGAGGCTGAGGACAAGTTCTCATCCAGCCAAGTTAGTAAAGGAACCCGAGAGAAAGACTTTCCGAGCCCCTGCCACACCAATATCGAGTATCGGCAATCCCACAAAATATGGACTACCGATTCCTCATCATCAGAACATAGACCACACTTCGAATCAAAACCCATGCCCCAAGCTGCCCTCATTTTATTTGTAAGCAAACGCTCCCGTCGCGCAAGCCAAAGGAAATGTATCCATCGCGAGGGAAGAGGAAGTTTCCATAACCATGCCCAGTTCCCATCCGACAACTCATTCTCCTGCTTCAATAAGAAAATATAAGCCGACCTTGTATTGAAAATCCCATCCGCAGAAAATTTCCACACCTGCTTATCCTGCAAAGAAATGAAGCGAGGCAAAGGATAACCAACTACTTTCAAAGCTAAATCTGCTGGTAAATCAAGGAAATGTTTATCCAAATTCCACCCCCCATCAGGCGATATATATTCCCAAACCAAAGCCCCTGGATTTGAGATAGTAAAGGCCGGATCTAAAGAACAATTTAAGGGAGTATCAAGAAGCCAGGGATCTTCCCAAAACCGAACATTAAGACCATTTCCAACCCTCCATTTGAGCCCAGCCATCAGTAAGGAAAGAGCTTTCATCAAGGCCTTCCAAATATAAGACCAAACTATAGAACCATTTGGTCTACTCATTAAAAAGGCAAAAACATCATCTCCAACACGATACTTAGCTCGCAAAAACCGAACCCATAAGCTGTCGGGTTCCGAAATAAAACGCCATGCAGTTTTTTGGAGCAGAGCACGATTATGCAACTCCATCTTCCGTAAACTCAAACCACCCATAGACTTAGGAATACAAACATCATCCCAAGCTACTTGATGTACTCCCCGTTTATGTTCATTACGACCCCATAGGAAACGATTATTCATACTATCAAGTACACTTGTGACATTCTTAGGCATCAACATTGTCATCATAGGGTAAGTGGGAATCGAACTTGTAACAGCACCAACTAAAGTAGCTCTTCCTGCTAAAGAAAGAAGCCTCGACTTCCAGGATGATAAACGTCCGTGGACCTTCTCAACAATCTCCTTAAAAGTGGCTTTTGTCACTCTTCCATGGATTATAGGCACTCCAAGATATTTCCCCAAATCATTCGTGCTAGGGATACCCAACAAAGAACACATGCGACTAGCATTACCATGAGCCTTAGGAGACACAAAAATCTTCGATTTCTCAAAACTTATTTTAGCACCAGAAGCAGCACAAAATTCATCAAGTACCTCTCTAATAACATTAGCTTGTGACTCACCAGCTCGACTAAATAAAAATAAATCATCCGCAAAAAAGAGATGAGATATACCAGGGCAGTTCCTACCAGCTTTAATAGGCTTCCACGCCCCACTCCGAACCTTTCTTTCAATCAAATGACCTAAACGCTCCATGCAAAGCACAAACAAGTATGGAGAAAGAGGGTCACCCTGCCTCAATCCACGCTGTGGTTTAAAGGAATCCAATTTTTCCCCATTCCAAAGAACAGCTAAACGTGAACTCTCCACACACAACATGATCAAACGAATCCACTTCTCTGAAAACCCGAAATCTTGCAAAGTATCTCGAAGAAACGACCAACTGACTCTATCATATGCTTTCTCCAAATCAATCTTGATTGCCATGAGGCCATTCTTACTACCACACCGACGAATCGTATGAATCAATTCCTGTGCAAGAATAATATTATCCGCAGCCTGCCTTCCAGGAATAAAACTCACCTGGGTAGGAGCAACCAAAGCATGCAGTAAGGGTCGAATACGGTTCACCAGCACCTTGGTGATGATCTTATATGCAACACAACATAGGCTGATAGGTCGAAACTGTTTGAGATGCTCAGGATGCTGAACTTTTGGTATGAGAACCAATAAAGTCTCACTCAACGAATTCGACAACTTCCCATCTTCAAAAGCAGTAGTCACCGTTTGTAGGAGCGCGGAACAAGTAGTCTCCCAAAATCTCTGAAAGAAACCAGCTTGAAAGCCATCATGACCTGGAGCTTTCCACGGTTTCATCTGAAAAAGTGCTCGTTTCACCTCCGATAAACTAACACACTCATCAAGCAAAGGAATTTGATCAGATGGAAGTTTTGGGCAATCAACTCCCAAACGATTTGGTCCCACAACAGAATCCACAGTAAAAAGCAGCTTATAATACTCCGTTACCATAGCTCTTAACAACTCCTGCCCCAAAATCCAGTCACCATCATCGTTTTTCAACATAGATATCTTATTTCTCCTCCTCCTCCACACCGTAGACAAGTGGAAGAATTTAGTATTCTTTTCACCAACCTGGTACCACTGCACCTTGGACTTTTGGAACCACAAAATTTCTTCTCGTTCCAAGATATGATTATACTCGGCAACCAAATCCTTCTCTAAATTAAGCAGGCGCTGTGATGGTGATCTTGCCAAAGCCCGTTGCACCCCAAGCACCCATGCTCTTAGCTCCTTTTTCCGTTCAAAAACATTACCGAAAACATCCTGATTCCATTCCTTCAAAGCATCAACTAGTATAGTAGACTTAAACACCAAGTCCCCTTGTGCATGTTGCCAACATCTAGTAATAAAATCCGGAGCTTCTTCATGCTTCAACCACATTGCTTGAAATCGGAAGGGCCTTTTAGAGCTGTCTATTCGGATATCTTCCTTACATTGCACAAGGATCGGACAGTGGTCCGAGTAAAATCTAGGCAAATGTTTCACAACCGCCTCAGGAAAAAGTAACCGCCATTCAGTATTCACCAAAGCTCTATCAAGACGTTCATGAATGCGATACCTTCCTTGCCTCCTATTTGTCCAAGTGTAAATAGGACCTTGAAAGCCAAGATTCGATTAACCACAATTTACCATCATGCTGTTAAAACGCAAACATCTACCAATCGACACATCTGCACCCCCTCTTTTCTCCAAACTATTACTAACCTCATTGAAATCACCAATCATCAACCAAGGTAGATTAACCTCCGAAGCAAATTCTTCCATTGCTTCCCACAACCTTCTACGCACAGCTAAGGTAGGACTAGCATACACAGCAGACAAAAGCCATTGCTTCTCATCCAATTTAACAATCGCATGAATGACCTGCGTAGAAGAAAAAATAATTTCTATATCTGCAAGCTGATCATCCCAGCACATCCATAATCCACCAGAAAAACCCACTGGATCCATAATTTGATATTTAGGAAACCCCAGTCTTCTCGCAACATTTACTGCCCTAGAGCCAGAAATACGCAGTTCAACAACAATAAAAATATGCGGCCTATATAGCCGTAAAAACTCCCTACTATTTCTTCGGAAAGCTTTACTCCCAGCTCCCCTACTATTCCATAGTAGAATATTCATTAAAAATCATTAAGTAAAGCACCTGGTTTTAGAGGCTCACCAGGCGAGGCGCCAACTATTTTATTCAAACCACTCTCATGATCAAACATCATATTAACATCCGGCATTTGTGTTTCTCGAACCAAAGAAGTTCCCTGAGAATTAGGGGGATCTCTATTTCTATGATCTGAAGATGTCGGAGAGCCTGTATGCCTGTCAGACACTGCATGTTCTTCCAAATCCTCCTCTTCTATCAACGAAACAGAATCAACAATCATACTATTTTCAACCCCACCAAAATCCCTTCCCAAAGGATTGCCATGCCGAGAGCCCATAAGAGAAGAGGAATAAAATTCCTGACGACCTATAGGCCGAGGATTTGGCGTTTGTTTCTCCTTAGGTACATAATGCTCGTTGCCCTTTGTCACATCCAACCGAGGATCTCTGCTCCTCCCACCAACATTTGACTTCCCCTTCCCACGCACAGGGTGAGAAGACCGATTATTAAAAACATCTTGAGCAGGATACATATATGAACTATGGCCACGGTCAGGCTCCTCGACAACCTCGTCGGCCAAGGCTGCAAAACGTGAACCAGAGGGCCTAGTTAATGCATTCCCCTTCCCAGATGTGGTGAATTTCCGAGCAGGACCCCTTTGGCGTCTAGTTTGAGCAACCATCCAAGGGCCAAAGACCGAATCCTCCGGTACCTCCTGCTGCCTTTCCCTCATAGCCACTGAATTATCCGGCCTGACATCACCAGAAACCTCCACATTACCCGCTTCCGTCTGTTCTTTATCATTCGCTACCTGCAAATCCTCCTTGAATTCTTTACAATTCTTATGCCCAATAATGCCACAATGGAAACAGAAAAGCGGTAGTCCCTCGTACTCCACCTTAATCCATCTATCATCCACAAAAATTTTTGGTACAAGGGGCTTGTTCAAATTAATTTCAACACAAACCCGAGCAAACTTTCCTCTTGAAGCAAGGTGCGTATTATTGTCCACTTTAAGAGCTTTCCCCACCAGGTTGCCCAAGGCCAGCAAAACCCTTTCATTATAATACTCAACAACTAACTCAGGGAAACGAATCCATGCAGCAGTAGTATCAATAACCGCTTCCGATGGTCGAAAATCAGGCCGCCATTTTCTTACAGTTAAATAATGGCCAAAGATCACCCATGGACCTTCCTCCAAAACAAACCGCATATCCTCATCCAAATAAAATTTAGCAATGAAGAAGCCTTCACCAATTTCAATAAGTTCAAAATCCCCTTTCGGGTTCCATAAGCCTACCACCTTGGCATGGAGAGTCTTATATCCAATGTTTCTACCCAACAACTTCACCACCAAACAATCCTTCCATTTAGAATGTAATGCTTCCTTCAGTTTGGAAGACGTCTTGATAGCAGGCCATGAGTCCTTAGTAAAAACTTGAATAAGCCCTTCATTATCATCAACAGCACCAAATAAATCCCCCTGATCAAAAACCTTGGCCCTAGGTTTACCCCTGACTTTATCACTAAAAGACGGCTGTTCTCTCTCGTTATACCAACGACCTGCATCCCCCTCATCATCTGGTACCACCGTTTCCTCATCGGAGATTGCCACTGTCCCCTCCATCTCCTTATCCGACCCACTCTCCATATCTTGCTCAGCCATAGCTTGATCTCCCATAATATCCCGACCACCATCAAAACCAGATCCCGCTTTAATCTTTTTAGTGCTGCGTGCAAGGAGATCATCCTCCTCGCCGGAGCGTTCCCTCGATGTCTCCATCGCATCGGCGGCGCCGCTTAGGAAAAAACTATCGCACAATAGGGTTTCCGACAATCACGAAGTTTTTTCTTTATTAATTGTCTTCTCTCTTCTTCTTCCCTTTATCTCATTGTTGATAGAAAATAATTATGTAATTTTGTTGTTGTTTCTTATATGTTTAGGATTCATCTCCATCTTCATGTATATATCAAGAAAAAAAGTTTTTGTTGTATAATTTTTACTATAAAATAGTTGATAATTAGTAGTACATATTTAGGGATTTTGTTTTTCTTGGTAAGAAGCAAGAGCAAGAACAATATGTTGTTTTGAATCTGGGATTTTTTTTCTTTTTCTTTTTCATTCTTTTTTATTTAAGAAATTAATAATATGAAAAAATAGAGATATATTTAGTAGAAGATTCAATTGAACAATATGTTATAATTTTGTAAATTAAATTTTTAAACAAATTTGTTGGTTGCCCTATTTGGCCATAACTATTTTAATAACACCATTAAAATTCCATTTGATTAGTATCAATTCCTTTTTATGAGCCTTAATTAAATTTGATTTTACATTTATTTTACCTTAAATACTATTTCTGTCATTATATAAACGGTTCTTTTGGCATTTGCGCACCATTTGTTCCACAATTTTCATTTATTATTTTTTCTCCCTTATTTTACAGTTTTTTTTGGTGAAATATTTTACATTTTGTTCAAGTTTCTTTGTTCTTCTCATTTTCCTTAAATTTTTCCTTTGCTACCTTTTATAATGGCAAAATCTTATACTCAATTTTTTCTTTTTCCTTTTTCCGATTCTTCATAACTAATATTATGGAAAAAATATCTTTTGATGGCATTTTGAGAATATATTTGTACATAGCAATATTAAATTTATACTAGTTAACATACATTTATATTTTTCAAGAGCACAATTTTCATTCATTTTTCCCCTTATTTTACAACATTGGTTCAAGTTTCATTCTTCTCATCTTCTTTATTTTTTTCCTTTGTTACCTTTCAAGATGACAAATCTAGATGAAAATATTCTAGCAAATTCTTTAGACACCCTGTTATTCATGGTAATTAACTATATTTTTTATTGGAAATATGTGAGACTAGGCTATAATTAACTGCATGAGAACCTTTCCTTTTTTTCCCCTCATAATTTGTTATAATTTGAAGTTTATCATATTTGAATTTTCCCAATAACTCGATCAAAATGAGGTGTTTTCTCTATTGATGTGTTAAAATATTTACATGCCACTACAATTTAACCATGTATAAATTTTTAATATCTTTTTTTCACTATTATTATTTACTTATGATTCAATGCGCACACACACACACACACACGCACACACACACACATATATATATATATGTGTGTGTGTGTGTGTAATTTAGTAAAATTTTCAATTTTAATTAATTATTATTATTATTAATCAAGTAATCATAATGAGAATTGAATTTATGTACTCAATTATTACTAAATAGAAAAGCATAAAGAAAATCTAATTAAGTCAAGGAAAATTTCATTTTCCAATCAATTACCGTTTTCTTTGTTTTGTTTTGCTTTTTTTTTTTTTCAAGGAAAGCTTCATAAATGGTATATGTCGATATAGTCATTTGGATGGAAAAATCAAGTTAATCATGTTCATGTGCAAATTGTAGAAGCCATTTCCTTGGGAGTTAATAAGTCAAATAAATTAATTGATAATTTTTCCAAACACATCAATTAGTCTAACAAATTAATTAATAAAAGTCTACTTTTTATAAAATTCTCTATTTTCTCAATAATTCCCCTAGCAGACAAAATAAGTAGGATCTAGAGGACCAGATCCTACTAACTAAAATTACTAAACAAGTTGCCTTATACATTATGTTTTTTTCTTTCATATCGATCGATACCTCATTCCTTTTTATTTCACTATACAAACTTATCAATATTTTATTTTTCGAATTTTTCTTTTAAGCTAGAGAAATAATAGAGAGATATTTAATTTAATGGCTTGGCGATATGTTTAAATGGTATTAATTTGATGGAATAATTATTCAAAGGACAATTCTAAAAATTAGAGATTTAGGGTAATGGTACTTGCATCACCAAATTAATTATTCCACTTGAGATATCATACTTATAACCTCTAATGCATTACCACAATAGATATAAAGTTTGTTTACATGAAACTAATGGCTATCTTGAATTTTAATACTTACCATATAAAGTTTGTTTACATGAAACTAATGGCTAAATTTATGAAAACAAATGATAATATAGCTTGGATGGGTAAAAAGCATTTTTTTTTATCAGTTGTCAATTTTTTTTTAGTATAAGTGATATAGAATTTGAAATTTAATAAAATAAGAAATCAAAGTCAAGATGGAAATTTTTCAGAAAATTATTCAATACACTGACAACAGAGTTTAATAGATTACACAAGCGAAATTAAAGAGTTGATATGTGTCCTTTTAGGGAATAGTTTTGAATGTTAAACAGACAATTAAATACAAAATGGATAATGCGTCAACTTTGTAACCCATATGTAGAGTTTAAAATCTACACTAATGATGTATCAAATAATTACTTAAATTTTCCATGCATATTTCACAAAAACTAAAAGATGAAGCAACAATTATATAGGAACGAAATGCTATAAATTTAGAAATATAAGAAAATAGGAAATAGAAATCAACATGGGAAATTTTCCATACATATTTCACATAAGTTAAAAGATGAAGTTAAGAGTCGTTTGGTTTAAAACAATATAATATTACCATCTCCATGATTGGTTATCAAAGATGTCTATTTGGATCTTCTAAAAAGATAAAGGGAAATGCGTCATCTTATAAAAACTTTAATAAGTTTGAAAAAAAATTTGAGTGTGCGGGTTTAAGAGTTGACATGTGTCTCCTTAGGGAATATGTATTAATATTAAATATATAATTAATTATGAAATGAAGTATGTGACAACTTCTTAACCCGCTTATGGAGTCCAAAATTTACATTGATAGTGTATTATATAATAATCCTATAAGAACAATTATACAATGCACTGTCAGTGGAGTTTAGCAACAACAAGTGCTGGTTTAAGGGTTGACATGTGTCCCTTTAGGGAATATGTATTAATATTATATATTTAATTAATAATGAGATGAGGTATCTGTCAACTTCTTAACCTGCTTACAGAGTCCAAAATTTACACTGACAGCGTGTTGTATAATAATCCTATAAGAAAAATTATATAATACACTGTAAGTGGATTTTAGCAGACTGCACGTGTAGGGTTTAAGGATTGACATGTATTCCCTTAGGGAAGATGTATTAATATTATATATTTAATTAATTATGAAATGAGGTATAAGTCAACTTTTTAACCTGTTTATGGAGTCTAAATTTTACACTGACAGCGTATTTTATAATAATCCTATAAGAAAAATTATATTATACACCGTCAGTGCAGTTTAGCAGACTGCACGTCCAGGGTTTAAGGGTTGACATGTGTCCCTTTAGGAAAGATGTATTAATATTATATATTTAATTAATTATAAAATGGGGTATATGTCAACTTCTTAACCCGCTTATGGCGTTCAAAATATACACTACATGTATAATAATCCTATTAGAAAAATTATATTATACACCGTCAGTGGAGTTTAGCAGACTGCACGTGCAGGCTTTAAGGGTTAACATGTGTCCCTTAGGGAATATGTATTAATATTAAACATTTTATTAATTATGAAATGGGGTATATGTCAACTTCTTAACCCGCTTATGAAGTCCAAAATATACATTGACAGTGTATTGTATAATAATTCTATAAGAACAATTATACAACCGTCAGTGGAGTTTAGCAGACTGCACGTGCGGGTTTTAAGGGTTGACATGTGTCCCCTTAGGGAATATGTATTAATATTAAAATTTTTATTAATTAATTATGAAATAGGGTATGTGTCAACTTCTTAACCTGCTTATGGAGTCCAAAATTTACACTGAAAGTGTATTGCATAATAATCCTATAAGAAAAGTTATACTATACACCGTAAGTGGAGTTTAGCAGACCGCACGTGCATGGTTTAAGGGTTGACATGTGTCCTCTTAGGGAATATGTATTAATATTATATTCTTAATTGATGATGAAATGAGATATGTGTCAACTTCTTAACCTGCTTATAGAGTCTAAAATTTATACTGACAGCATGTTGTATAATAATCCTTTAAGAAAAATTATATAATACACCGTCAGTGGATTTTAGCAGACTGCACGTGCAGGGTTTAAGTGTTGACATGTGTCCCCTTAGGGAATATGTATTAATATTATATATTTAATTAATGATGAAATGAGGTATATGTCAACTTCTTAACCCGCTTATGGAGTCTAAAATTTACATTGACATTGTATTGTATAATGATCCTATAAGAAAAATTATACTATACACCGTCAATGGAGTTTAGCAAACTGCACATGCGAGGTTTAAGGGTTGACATGTGTCCCCTTAGGAAATATGTATTAATATTAAATATTTAATTAATTATGAAATGGGGTATATGCCAACTTCTTAACTCGCTTTTGAAGTCCAAAATATACATTGATAGTCTATTGTATAATAATTCTATAAGAACAATTATACAACCGTCAGTGGAGTTTAGCAGACTGCATGTCCGGCTTTAAGGGTTAACATGTGTCCCTTTCGGGAATATGTATTAATATTAAATATTTTATTAATTATGAAGTAGGGTATGTGTCAACTTTTTAACTTGCTTATGGAGTCCAAAATTTATACTGACAGTGTATCGCATAATAATCCTATAAGAAAAATTATACTATACACCGTCAGTCGAGTTTAGCAGGCTGCACGTGCGGGGTTTAAGGGTTGACATGTGTCCCCTTAGGGAATATGTATTAATATTAAATATTTAATTAATTATGAAATATGGTATATGTCAATTTCTTAACTCGCTTATAGAGTCCAAAATTTACACTGACAGTGGATTATATAATAATCTTATAAGAAAAATTATATTATACACCATCAGTCGAATTTAGCATACTGCACGTGCAGAGTTTATAAGTTGACATATGTCCCCTTAAGGAATATGCATTAAAATTAAATATTTGATTGATTATGAAAAATGGGGTATGTGCCAACTTCTTAACACGCTTCGGGAGTGTAAAATTTACACTGAAAAGTATATTGTACAATAATCCTATAAAAAATTATATAAAGTGATTTGATTTGATTTTTTAAAATCTAAATTAATAAGAATTAATGAATCAAAATCATTTATCATTAATGATATTTTCATATTCATTTACTTTATATGCCAATTCTCTACCGTAAATCTTCCAATTCAATTAAACTTTTAGTTTTAAATATTCATTTTTACTAATATTCAATTCAATCAAAATCAATTCATTCCTTTTTATTTTACTTTACATCAATAATTTTTTTCTTCGTAATTTACCTAATAAGGTAGAGAAATAATATATAGATATTTAGTTTAAAGGCTAAGTTATAAGTTTGAATGGAGTTAATTTGATGGAATAATTAATTAAAGGAAAATTTTAAAAATTAGATATTAGGGTAATACCTCCACCAAATTATATCAAGTTTAGGGAACAATAGCTCACAGTTTTCTTCCATTTACATGGCATATTTTATTTACAAAGTCAAACCATACGATCTAACTAACAATTAATTAACAATTCATGAAGAGTTAATTAATTAATTTATCAAATTATGAATAAATTAAAAGGATATATGAAACGATAATAGGAGAAATTAGTATAGCAAATAACAATATATTTTTCAATTATTAATACTTCAAATTAATACTTATGGTCAATATCTTTATTAAGTTTTAAAAGTAAGGAGTGATAATTTGCATAAATTTTTAAGGATGAGAGGTTACTAAATTTATATGAAGTCCTAAGAAATTGTGGTGATATTTTTTTATTAAATGAAAATTATACTCCCTCTGTTCCTAATTAGATGTCCACTCTTAGTCAACCAACCCCAATATTTGACCATTATTTATAAAAAAAATGTAAAATTTAATTTTTAAAAAATATGTGTTGAAAAGTTTACAATTCAAAGTATGGGTAAAATAAAGATTTGGTAATGCTTTTTTCGTTTAATTATATTGCAACGTAACTAAACTTTCATTACAAAATACTTTTCATTCTTTATCAAGTTTGTTGCTAATTAAAATTCAAATATTATGTGAGTAATGAATTATTCATAAATAAATTATAATTTTAAATAATTATTTTAAAATTTGAACTAATCCCAGTGCAACGCACGGGTTCTAACCTAGTTCTACTTGATTAACTTTCTTAATCTGTATTACGTGGTTTAATGTGACAGATAGATATAGGGTTGGAAGAAGGAATATATACCCAAAGAAGTAAGAACCATCTAGCTAGCTACTATAGAGTAATTTTAAGTAGAGGTTACTACGGTTCGATTCCGATTCGGTTACGACGAGTGGACTTGAAATTGTACATGAAGATAAAACAAGGTTGCAATGAGTAGACTTGAAGTTGTACATCTAATTAATATTTAATCTATGACCAAATGCTATATATGTCTCCTCAAAAAAGTTACCATCAAAGTTGATGTATTTTCTAAGATGACACAACACAATTACAATCCCACAACAAATATTTTAAAATTTTATGATTTATTCAAGGTTTATTCAGGGGGCCGATTTTAGGCATACTATAGGGGACCTTTGGCCCCCAAAATTTGAAAAGTTTATTTATTATATATATATATATATATTTATGTGTATATACATTAAGGAATTTAAAATTGGTTGTCTCAAAAATATTTTTATTCAAATTGACCCTTTAATAAGGAGAAATTATTAGGTGGGACGGACCCACCACGTCACGTCATCTATAGGACCAACCAATGATATTAAGACAACTCATCAATTTTCTAAAACCATATCTCAATAATATCTCAAATTTGGGAACTTACCTTTTATAGAGGATTTATTTTAAAGGGGGCTAAACCTTGGGCTAAAATCGTGCCTAAATTTAAGGAGGCCATTTGACATGGCAAGATTCCATTGGTTAATCCCATGAAAGACGTAATGGGTCCATCCCATCTAATAATTTCTCCTTTAATAACACATGTCAAGATTTAGCCTTGGATTTATTTCCATGATAGTCATGATTAAATTTGGTAACATGCCAGTCAACTTTTGGTAGAGTAAAAAGTACTAATATTATTTCATTGTATTTTTTTTTTGGCCAAATTTTATTTCATTGTATTTAGTTAGACTAAAATCCTTAAAATCTTTCGAATGACATAGAGATAAACCCTTCAATACAAGTAGTCAACTTATTTTTTATAAATAATTATTCCCATAATAATTTATTATGTCTTTTTAGTGCAATTATGATTGATGTTATATCTTTGTTGTTCAAATTAGTCCCTCAAATGGGCAATGGTTACCAAACTAATTGTTCCACCAATTTATCTCTCTCACATTCTAATGATCTTTTACTCAAGCTCATTGACGGGCTCCTTTAACGTTGCGGCACTTATAAGCCGCTTTTTGGCTTCAAGCCGCACCGTGTAACCTTAGGTGAGAGTAATGGTGAGACTGCTTTGTCCCACGTGGACATGGAAATGTTACTTATTTTGATTGGAGCTTGGTGCTGCAGTGGGTGGCTGGTGGAATAACTTTTTTTGTTCTTCCTACATTTCTATCCATGGTTATTTAATACATTTCCCATAATATCCACCATCATTTTTATTTGACTTTCTTCTTTATATTTCTAAATAATTTTATTAAAAATAATTTAAATACTTCATAGGTAGAAATTAAATGTCATAAGCAAAAAAATTAAAGTTTAAGTATTTATTTATTAATTAAATGAAGAACAAAAAATTAGAAAATAAAAGTAAATGAATATATAAAATTTATTTAGTTACAGAAAGTTTAATTAATTCATGATAATAAGAAATTTATTAATACATGAATAAAATAAAATATTTTATACAAATTTCCTTAATAGTAATTTTTCATTCATATCTCACCGACACCGTTGTTTCACAAAACATATATTCTCTCAAAACTGCTTTTCATCTCACAGTTGTAATTACTGATCTCACAGCCACATGCTGCTTTTAATCCCACCACAACCAATCTCACTACTAAAACAAAATGAGTCTAAAAAAACTATGTTTTTTGTACATTTAATCAAGAGTAGGTTTTAGCGGTCTGAGACTAATTTGTTTTCAATAAGAAATGTAAGAAGTTAAAACTATTCTAACAAATATATTTCTGAAAGATTGAAATTAAGTTTTCACCTTTGTTGTTGGAGTAGAGAGACGCTTACTATCTTGACTAATTTGTTGGTAAAGTATATATATATTTTCCTTTTACATTTTTCTTCTTCTCTCCTTTGCCTAATTATTTTAACGGCACAAGAAAAACAAATTTATGAAATTGAAGTCATACTTTTGTTATATATATATATATATATATATATACTACCTCCGTCCCATATTATCTGTCCACTTTTTCCCTAATAGAAGTGGACAGATAATATGGGACGGAGGGAGTATATAAATACGAATAAGGAGAAACTTTATGTTTTCCGATTGTACCTTTTTTTTAATCATATTTCTAAATTACCATTACTAAATAAAATTTTAATTATTCCATTATTTTTTTACCATAAATTATTCCATTATTAATTATTAGATTATAATATGTATATTAAAATATAAAAGAAAGTCAATTTTGCTTTTTGTTTCCAACGTCCTATTTAATTTTGACTTTTGTCTTTCTTTCCAACGTTGTATTTAATTTTGTTTTTTGTAATTGTCTCAACGTTGTATTTGGGCTTAGATAATCTAAAGCAAATATGCAATGGCCCTTTGCTTTGGATGATCCAATTTCTCATTCCTATAAGGCCTCTTTTTGGTCTGTTTTAGTGGGTAATTAGTTTGAATATTCAGATCTTATATCTTATTAGACCATGACTTTATATATTTCTAAATTACCATTATTAAAAAAATATTTTAATTATTCCATTATTTTAATAATGCAAATTTAGATTATTTTCATTAATTAGGATCCAACATGACCAATAGGAATGCTACACATCATCTTTAGCATCTGAATTTTCGTCCAAAACATTCTCCAAGTTGGTTTAAGAGAAGATCAATTATATCCAGAAAATTCAAGGACAAAATCGTCGACCGGAACTGCATCTTGAGGTAAACATAAAAGTTGTAGATCTTGTAATCCTCTTTCCAACGGTACCTTATTTGCATTTTTCTGAGCTATGGATCCAAAACTATGAATTTTCTTTCAAAACTGCTCTTGTGAAGTCCTACTTTAAATAGGATTTAACAATTCTGCATCAGGGCTGAATCATTACTGCATCATAATTACTGATTGGACTTAGACTCCTTCTTTGGGCTTCCATATTAACGAATTGGGTCTAAGAATATCAAATTTAGACTTCAAGACATCTGACTTGGCAATTTTGGTTTCATGGACTCAAACGGGCCTACTGGGCCGAAATGAGACAAAATAATTGATTGGATTACTGCGTTAAAAGCCCAATTGCTCACAAAATAAATAAATTTTAAGATAATTCAGAGTATATCGAAGTGCATGATGGAATGAGTAGCGTTTCAAATGCCTAATGAACTGAGAAGGCTATTCGCGACTTTATTAGTGCATTGTGAACCATCAGATGTGAGAAAACTATGGAATAACTATTACGATGCAATGTCTGAGGATTATAAGAGAATACATGAAAACTTAGTCCATACACAAATTGCTTGCACATTACAGGCCATTGCCTATTATCTAGAAAGCATGTTAAAAAACATCAAGAAGTTTGATTTGTCAGAGATATATTCTCAAAATTTGCACATCATGAATTCAACACATAAGGAAATTGCAGATGAATTGAGCATTGAAACTCCACGGAAAGATCATGCAAATAAGTTAAATGAAAACCAAAAGATTGCATTCCACGCTATCTTAGATCATGTCGAATCAAGAAAGAAAGAAATTTGTTTTTTGTTCTTTTGTTTTTGTTTTTGGACAGGCCAGGAGGAATACGCAAAACATTTCTATTTCATGCAATATTGGCCAATTTAAGATAATAATCACATATATCCTTTAAACATATGATTATCAACATCAATATCGCATTTTTTTAAATACTTTTATCTGATTAATATAAATTCAAATATCATCACAAGTCAAAAGGTCTAATTGCGTTAGCTACACCCAACATCCGAAGTAGCAGCAACAATTATTTCAGGAGGAAGAACAACACACTCGAGATTTGACATTCCATTAAGTCCGACAGAAATGAGTATATGTAGGACTTCTAAACAGAATACTAACATTGAACTATTAAGAAGAGCAAGACTAATAATATGGGATGAAACATCAATGGCGAGAAAGTTTGCAATTGAATGTGGACAAAACACTTCAAGATATGATGAGTAACAAAAACCATTCTGAGAAAAGGTTGTTATTTTTTGAAGGAGATTTCAGACAAGTACTCCCGGTTGTACCTTGAGCAACAAAATAACAAACGGTCAATCAAAGTTTGGTCAGATCGTACACTAGGCCAAAAATGGAGATACTAAGATTGAAAAAGAACATGAGAAAATTAAATGCTTGGAAAATTAAATGCAAGAGGAGACCAAGAGTTTGGAAAATTAATTTCGAAAATTAAATGCTTTGAATTATAATTAATTTCAATTATTATTTTAATAACTTTTTACGTTAAACGTGTTGGGTCAAAAATGGAGATATTAAAATTGAAATAGAACATGAGAGCAAGAGGAGATCAAGAGTTTCAAAAATTAATTTCAAAAATTGAATGTTTTGAATCATAACTAAAAATTTCATTTCAATTATTTTAATAACTTTTTACGTTAAACGTGTTCGACCACATGCAACGCACGTGAAAGTTAAAACTAGTATATATATATGGCTAATTACTCAATTAAGGGTAAAACGTTTCTGGTTCGGCTTAATTTGGGGCAAAATGTTTCCAATTCGCATCAATTAGGTGCAGACCGTCAATTAGGGAAAAAATCTTTGCGAGAGTGAAAAAACACGCCGTTAGAGGTAACAGAAACCGTTAAGTCAATAAAAAAATATTTTTTAATTATTAAAAAAGTAATTTAGGGTATTACTTAAAAAAAATGAACACACAAAAAAAAACCATGAACGCCCATTATTACCATTCATTCAACTCCAAATCCAAACTTTCTAGAAATATTGACCAACAATCACAGGCAAGCAATCATAAACATTCTTTTTTTTTTTTTTGGGTTGGAAAAAAGCAACCATAACATTCAACCAGCTGCTATCACATAAAGGATTAATATTCAGTTAGCTTCTGATGATACTAACAGAAATCAACATGAACAGAACCTCTTCTACCTGAAACATTTCTGGATTACCTGAATTCCTGACTTCGTAAATGAAATCAATCCCTTAATTATAATCATATATGTTATTAAATTTAAGAAAGTAATTATAAACATTAACAAAATTCCAAAGATATAACCCATATTTACTATAACTAATTTGCTTTGAGGGGTTGTCTTCATTACTGGGTATCCAAATATTCTATCAAGCTTGTGAATTTCATTCACAAAAAGATTAAGAAACCACAAAGTTTAATATACGGTGCTTTGAAAACAAAAAAAAAAAAAAAACCGAATAAACAATTTTCCTAGAACAAGTCAAAAACAAATTCACAAGTAAACATTCGAGCAAATTAGGGGACCAGAATGAAAAAAAAATTCAAACTATATTTAGATTGTAATATTTTTCAAAAATATTATACAAAAAAAATTTTGAAATTTTTGTTTCAATTTTTCCAGAACGATATCGGTAGCTTTTTTTTTTTTTTTTCTCTTTTCTTATTTTTCTCAGAATTGGAATTACATGTAATACCGAATAGCGAAAGAAAGCTTGAGTAATCGCTTGCAAGCTCTTTCTCCTCCTAGTTCTTCCATTCTCCAGTTTCTTTTTTGCCATTTTCGGTTAGGGTTTGTAGGTTTGGGAACTTGGAGGTATAAGTGTTTTTGTTTCAAATTAGTGTATGGGTTTTGTTTGGGTGGTTTGTAGGAGCTTAGCGCCGGAGTTTGGAGGGAGTTCGTTGGTTGTTTTCGTCGGATTTTGCTGTTTAGTTTTCGGGTTTTGTAGTTTTTTTTTTCGGTGGAGTGATACACGCCTGGGCCACTATACCAAGCCCATTTACTTTTGCAATTACTTAGCCCATTTCTATTAGAATCATTTGCTGTTGCGTTAAAAGACAATATTCCTTCAGTTGTAAAGAAAGCAGACAAATATATGAAAAATTCCTAATTTCTTCTCTCTCTCTAATTTCTCTTTTCATATCTGCTTCATTCCCTTTCACGTGCATCATTTTGGTATCTAGAGCCTTTTCGATCTGGCCATGGCAGACGGCGTCTCGACTAGAATCCAGAAAGAGCTTGCTGCTTTGCAGCAAAAGTATGAGCAATTTGAATCCAAACTCGATGCACGTTACACACAGCTTGATAGCAAGATCGAATCCTCTGTTGGGTCGTTACAATCGTCAGTGACAAACTTACAAGAGAAGGTGGATTCCCTCACCGTAGATCTGCGTAAAATCATCAATCTTTCACTCAATCGATCAGATTTTTCCTCTGGTTCCAAATCGGATATGGGCTCCGAATCTTCCCAATCAGTGAACAGAGATACCTGATGGTGATACTTATAACCACACTCGAACTTACACAAAGCACAAAAAGCATGAATGCCCTCATTTCGATGGCTACGACTTCTTT
>AWWV01015071.1:0-12108 GCA_001974805.1 Corchorus capsularis
AAGCCTTTTGCTCAACTAGTGGCGTTGAAACAAACCCAAACTGTTGATGCTTATTTTGATGCATTTGAATCTATGTTAAATTTGTGTAAGCACGATGATGAACAGGCCCTTAGTGTCTTTATTACTAACCTTAAACCTGAGATCTCTCGACAGGTGCAAGTGCATAATCTAAAAACCTTAGGCCAAGCTGTGAATTATGCTAGGCATGTTGAGTTTCTCCTTACCACACCAGATCCTCAAGGCTTCTCTCAATTCCTTCCCGTCACTGCTACACCCATAACGTATACCCCTTACAAACCTCCACCTAAATTGCCTCCAATTTACACTAAACCCACCACCACTCCAATGATCACTTACCCCAAACAGAACTCCTACAATACCAAAACTGAACCAAACCGTGTTTCTTCTCCTAAATTACCCACTCGAGAGGAGTGAGACATTAGGAGAAAGCAAGGGCTCTGTATGTGGTGTGCCACCAAATACACACCAGGACATAAATGTTTGGTAAAAGCTCAGGTGTATCAACTATTGTTGGAAGAGACAGTGGAACCACTGCCTGATACAGAGGATTTTGCAGATTGTGTGGAATTCATAGATGAGGTAGCACCCCCGGCACCTGCCACTGAATTGGATAAAACCCCTGTGATCGCTTTGCATGCCTTATTAGGAGCTGTTGGGCCCCAGACAATGAGGGTTGCAGGTAGAATCAAGAACCAGACTGATACGAATCTAGTTGTAATTGGTCCAAATCCACCTTAGAGACCCGCCTAAGATCAACTTGAATCACCAAACTTCTAGATGAGTATGTCGACAATCTTCACTTGATAAATCTTCCTTCGTTCGTCGGCCTTAGACCTCCAAGTCGACCTGCACTTGAACACCTAAGATCACAAGATTCACAAACAACCAAGCAATCACTACTTAATTGTTTGCTAGGACTCTACAAGATTGAAGAACCCTAAGTTTGCTCAAACTAGAACAATGAAGCCAAAGAAATCGATTTGGGTATAAACCTCTCAACTATATTGATTAACTTGACTTGTGTTTACAAGAGGGGGATGGTCCCTTTATATAGTAGTAGGGGACGCATAACCCTTCTCCTAAATCTAAAAGGAAAAACATTACATAAAGGAAGGAACAAGGAAATAGCCTACTCCTTGTCCTACTAGGAAATACATAACTTAATTAAGCAAGGATTTGACTTAGTCAAACAAGGCCCAACCCAATGTCTTCTAAACTAAATAAATAACTAATCTAAGATAGAATAAAAGGCCCAATGACCGAATTACACAATATTAAGCCTAATGCTCATCGATGGATAACATGGTGCACAACATGGAATCGTTTGGAATATTCCTTGTTGTGTGATCTTCAAATCGGCCCAATGAGTCTTCAATGGTCTTCAATTCTTCAAGATGAGATCTTATAAAGCCCACCAAAGCTTCCTTAAACCTTTTAGCCCGAGCCCTTGTGATTGGACCCAACGGCATAGACAAAGGATCATGTGGCCGGTTGTGGCCGGGCATGGCCGAGTTGTTTGGCCGGTTGTAGCCGGACATGGCCATGTCGCGTGGCCGGTGATGACCAGACATCTCCATGTCGCATGGCCGGTGTTGCGCGGGCATCTCCAAGTCGCGTGGCCGGTTCTCCAAGTCGCATGGCCGGTCACTTGTGCTTCCTTCTCCATGCTCCCCCAAGCTAGCATCGATGACATCTCCATGATCTTCATTGGCTCCAATGTGTCCTTCTAAGCCATGATAAGCCCTTGGCGCATCATCCCCTCTTCCTTGAAAAGGATTTGTCCTCAAATCTGCATCACTATCAAACAAGGATAAGTCTGAAACATTAAAAGTAGCACTTACATTGCCATATTCACTAGGAAGATCTAGCTTGTAGGCGTTGTTGTTGATCCTCTCCAAGACTTGGAATGGACCATCTCCACGAGGTAAGAGCTTAGATTTTCTCCTTTCAGGGAACCTCTCCTTCCTTAGATGCAACCAAACCCAATACCCAGGTTCAAAGATGACTTCCTTGCGCCCTTTGTTAGCATTCTTCATGTAGTGTTGTGTCTTCTTCTCAATTTGAGATCGAACCCTAGCATGAAGCTCTCTAACATAATCGGCCTTCCTTTGTCCATCCATGTCGACTTGCACACTCAAAGGTAAACTCAACAAATCCAATGGGGTTAAAGGATTAAAACCATACACAGTTTCAAAAGGTGAATATCCAGTGGTGCTATGTATGCTTACTATTATATGCAAATTCGACATGAGGTAGACAATCCTCCCAAGTTCTTAAGTTCTTTTTAATTAAAGCCCTAAGCAAAGTAGACAAAGTCCTATTAACTACCTCGGTTTGACCATCGGTTTGAGGATGACAAGTAGTAGAAAATAACAACTTAGTACCTAACTTAGCCCATAAAGTTCTCCAAAAGTGACTTAAGAACTTAGCATCTCTATCACTTACAATCGTCCTAGGCATTCCATGTAGTCTAACAATTTCTTTAAAGAACAAATTAGCTACATTAATGGCATCATCCGTTTTAGTACATGCAATAAAGTGAGCCATCTTAGAAAACCTATCAACAACCACAAAGATAGAATCTTTACCTCTCCTAGAACGAGGTAAACCTAACACAAAGTCCATGCTAATATGAGTCCATGGTTCATGAGGAATAGGCAAAGGAGTATATAATCCATGCGGTTTAGATGTAGATTTAGCTTGCAAACAAACAATGCAACTAGCAACATACTTTCCTACATCATGTCGCATCTTAGGCCAAAAGAAGTGTTCATGCAATATATCATATGTTCTATCAACTCCAAAAGTGACCCATTAAACCCCCTTCATGCGATTCCCTCAAGAGCAATATGCGCAAAGAGCAAGAAGGCACACACAATCTAGATTCCTTAACAAAAAATCCATCATGCTTATAATACTTTCCAAATCCACAATTTTCACATGCTTTAAATATTTCACTAAAGTAAACATCACTAGCATATAATTCCTTAATATACTCAAAACCAAGAAACTTAGAATCAAGCATGGAAAGTAAGACATACCTCCTTGATAAAGCATCGGCTACCACATTCTCCTTACCTTGTTTGTATCGCACAACATAAGGAAAGCTCTCGATGAACTCACTCCACTTAGCATGCCTCTTGTTTAGCTTTTGTTGGCTCTTAAATACTTTAAGCTCTCATGATCCGTATGAATCACGAATTCCTTAGGCCAAAGGTAGTGTTGCCAAGTTTGCAACGCCCTCACAAGAGCATACAACTCTTTGTCATAGGTTGGATAGTTCAATGCAGCCCCATTCAATTTCTCACTAAAGTATGCGACAGGCTTCCCACCTTGCATTAAAACAGCTCCAATTCCAACCCCTGATGCATCGCATTCAATCTCAAAAGTATTGTTAAAGTTAGGTAAAACAAGCAAAGGAGCATTAGTTAGTTTATCCTTCAACGTCTCAAATGCTTCTTGTTGTTCATCTCCCCACTTGAATGGTGCATTCTTCTTCATAACACTTGTAATAGGGGCGGCTAAGGTGCTAAAGTCCTTAACAAACCTCCTATAGAATCCGGCTAGTCCATGAAAAGATCTCACTAGTCCAACATTGGTGGGAGTTGGCCAATCTTTGATTGCCTTGATCTTTTCCTCATCAACCTCTATACCTTGCGATGAAACCACAAAACCAAGAAAAACAAGCTTATTTGTGCAAAAGGTGGACTTCTTAATGTTAGCATATAATTTCTCAACCCTAAGTACATCTAACACACATCTTAGATGCCTAACATGCTCATCTAGGTTTCAGCTGTACACAAGTATATCATCAAAATAAATAACAACAAACTTGCCATAAAAGCTCTTAAAACATGATTCATTAATCGCATGAATGTACTAGGTGCATTAGTCAATCCAAAAGGCATAACTAACCATTCATACAACCCTAATTTAGTTTTAAAGGCAGTTTTCCATTCATCACCCTCTTTCATGCGAATTTGATGATAGTCACTCTTAAGATCAATTTTAGAAAATAAGCAAGCACCATACAATTCATCAAGCATATCATCTAATCTAGGAATAGGGTGACGATACTTTACCGTGATGTTGTTTATTGCCCTACAATCAACACACATTCTCCAAGTCCCATCTTTCTTAGGAACAAGTAGCACAGGAACGGCACATGCAGAAAGGCTTTCACGCACAAAACCTTTTTGAAGTAGCTCACCAACTTGCTTCTCCAATTCCTTTGTTTCTTCATGATTTGTCTTATAAGCTGGCTTATTTGGAATTTGCGCCCCAGGGATGAAGTCGATTTGGTGTTCAATCCCCCTAATTGGTGGTAAACCACTAGGAATCTCCTCAGGAAACACATCTACATAATTACTCAAAAGAGAAACAATGTTGCTTGGAAGCTCGCTTTCCAAGTGGTTAGTGCTCACAAGTGTATATTTAAGCAAAAGCAAGATCAAAACAGAATTATCATTCAAAGCTTCTTTAATCTCACTCTTAGTAGCTAACATACACTCCTTATTAACCTTCTTAGAACTAGCATGCTTGATTATATGCAATTCTTATCTAAATTAGCATGATTAGTCTTCTCTTTAGCCCTAAATTCTGAATCTAGCTTAGCAAAATCCTCTTTCAATTTCAATTGATCTTTTAAAGCCTCTTGAGGTGAGAACGGAATAAAAGTAAAGGGCTTCTTACCACACATGAGAGTATATTGGTTCGTCTCACCATCATGTTGAACTTTGTTGTCGTATTGCAATGGTCGTCCAAGTAGTATATGGCATGCTTGCATGGGTAAGATATCGCACAATACATCTCCTTTGTACCTGCCCAAACAAAGAGAAACTAAAACTTGTTTGTTAACCCTAATTTCCTCCTTATCGTTGATCCAACCCAAACTATAAGGTTTAGGGTGTTTTGTAGTGGGTAATTGCATCTCCTTCACCAAATAAACACTAGCTATGTTTGTACAACTCCCACCATCAATAATCACACTACTAGGCTTCCCATTCGCATACATCCTAGTATGAAACAAGTTCTCCCTTTGGTTGTTCACATCATCTTTCACATAAGCACTCAAAGTTCTCCTAGCAACCAAACTCTTAAGTGCTACACCAACGCCTTCATCACTATCATCATCGGTTTGTACCTCTAATTCATCATCTCCATCACCACTTGATCCAAGCGCAATATATTCATCTTCACTTACAATCTCGCCATTGTCATTAGTAAGCATGACTTTCTTGTTAACACAATCCCTTGCAAAGTGTCCAAATCCTTAACACTTGAAACACTTTACATAGTTCTTAGAAGATGAACTCAATGAAGATTTAGAATCGGATTTAGGGGTAGTACCTTTTTGCACCACTAACTCCTTTTCTTTTGATGACTTATCATCCTTTTTTATTGGAGTTTTCCATGAGCTTGATGATGATGAAAAGTTCTTCTTATTCCTCTTTACTTGACTCTCGGCCTTCAAAGCATGTTGAAGCAATTCCTCAACCTCGTAGTGTTGTTGCATCTCCACAATATCATGAATTTCTCTATTCAATCCCGCTAAGAATCTAGCTATAGTAGCTTGTGGAGCTTCATCGATCTCGGCCCTTGACATCAACAACATCATCTCGGAGTAGTATTCATCAACACTCCTAGTTCCTTGCCTCAAAGATT
Source organism: Corchorus capsularis (assembly GCA_001974805.1). NCBI lineage: Eukaryota > Viridiplantae > Streptophyta > Magnoliopsida > Malvales > Malvaceae > Corchorus > Corchorus capsularis. The sequence continues at coordinate 5,686 of AWWV01015071.1, forward strand.
GCAACTCTTGGTAGAGACCATTAGTGTAAAAGCTTGGAACAAACCTCTTCCTCATGTAACTCTTTAGACCTAACCAAGTATTGATCGACCTTTCCAAGTTTCTCCTTCTTGTTTGCACCAATTGATTCCACCAATTCAAAGCATTCTCCGTGAATTCAAGAGTAGCAATTTGTACCTTCTTTGGCTCGGCATGAGGATAGTAATCGAAATACATATCCAATTTCGACTCCCACTCCAAGTAATCGGATGGAGACCCTCTCCCATTGAATTTAGGGATTTTGTACTTGATGTTGTCTTTAGGCTCCTCTCTCTCAATTCCTCTCCTAGGCCGCATGTTGTCATTATGAGCTTGCCCACCAAGTTCTTGTTGCCTTAGTCTCTCCATGGGATCGATTCTAGCAATTTGCCTCGGTGGTGGAGGATGATCCTCGTTGTTGATTGCGGCATTAGCTCCTTGTTGAGCTTGCGGATTTCGAGTTTCCAATGCCTCCAATCTTGTTGTCATGGTGCCAAGTTGTCGTATAATTTGTTGCAACATGGCATTAGTATTCTCTCCTTGATTTTGCTCTTCTTGTCTATCTCCCATTGTATCTACAAAAAGAACAAAAATTAGTAATAAAAATCCTCACAAGTGTGTGTGTGCTTATACCTTTGACTTGTGCTCTCGTGTTTGTACTCAAGTCCTATGGATTGGCGGTCCACTACTCTCTTAATGATCTCACAAGATTTGCCTTTTACTAGCTTCAATAGGCCTAATAAGAGCAACTCCTAGAGCACTCCTTTCTTCTCGTGACCTACTTGAGGAACAAACAATTAGTAGCAAAGTTATTTGTTAATCAAAAGAAAAGGGATCTTAAACCAAACCAAACCACTTAATGCAGGCTCTTGATGTCGAAATTCTTCTCCAAGGTTGCTACACCAAAACTCAATTCAAACACAATTCAAATAATCAAGTCGATTAGAAACCCTAGTACCACTTAATTCCAATTTTGTACCACTTGTCTCCAATAGGGTTTATGACCTGAAATTCTTCAAATCAAATCACAATTAACAGCAAAAGCAATCCAAGGATCTCAAATACACAAACAATTAGAGTTAATTGCAACTAATTAGATCAATTGCACAAGAAAACCCTAATCCCCAAATTTCCCAAACTAAGAACCCTAGTTCCTGAAAAATATCGATAACAGCACATATTTTTTTGATTTTTTTCAATATTTTTCCCAGAAAGATCACACCAAAATAAGGCTAAAGCTCAAATTTCACAGCTTTCCGAGCTAAAATGAATCCAGAACAAAAATCACAAGTTTCTGGTCGAAATTTTATTTTATTTTATTTATATTTTTCGATATAACTACTAGTTATGAGGGACTCAAATCTGAAATTTCAAAGCAAAACGATGCAAGATGAATCGGCTATGAATTTTTGAAGTTTCTGAATTTTTGAATTTTTTGAAGAAGGTGGTGCGATGAGTGTGGGTGAAATCGATGGGATGAATGATGATGAGTAAAATATAGATTTACCGATTGAAGATGATAAACCTAAACTCTGATACCAATTGATACGAATCTAGTTGTAATTGGTCAAAATCTACCTTAGAGACCCGCCTAAGATCAACTTGAATCACCAAACTTCTAGATGAGTATGTCGACAATCTTCACTTGATAAATCTTCCTTCGTTCGTCGGCCTTAGACCTCCAAGTCGACCTGCACTTGAACACCTAAGATCACAAGATTCACAAACAACCAAGCAATCACTACTTAATTGTTTGCTAGAACTCTACAATATTGAAGAACCCTAAGTTTGCTCAAACTAGAACAATGAAGCCAAAGAAATCGATTTGGGTATAAACCTCTCAACTATATTGATTAACTTGACTTGTGTTTACAAGAGGGGGATGGTCCCTTTATATAGTAGTAGGGGACGCATAACCCTTCTCCTAAATCTAAAAGGAAAAACATTACATAAAGGAAGGAACAAGGAAATAGCCTACTCTTTGTCCTACTAGGAAAAGTAAATACATAACTTAATTAAGCAAGGATTGGACTTAGACAAACAAGGCCCAACCCAATGTCTTCTAAACTAAATAAATAACTAATCTAAGATAGAATAAAAGGCCCAATGACCGAATTACACAATATTAAGCCTAATGCTCATCGATGGATAACATGGTGCACAACATGGAATCGTTTGGAATATTCCTTGTTGTGTGATCTTCAAATCGGCCCAATGAGTCTTCAATGGTCTTCAATTCTTCAAGATGAGATCTTATAAAGCCCACCAAAGCTTCCTTAAACCTTTTAGTCCGAGCCCTTGTGATTGGACCCAACGGCATAGACAAAGGATCGTGTGGCCGGACATGGCCGAGTCAAGTGGCCGGGTGTGGCCGGGCATGGCCATGTCGCGTGGCTGGTGATGACCGGGCATCTCCTTGTCGCATGGCCGGTGTTGCGCGGGCATCTCCAAGTCGCGTGGCTGGTTCTCCAAGTCGCATGGCCGGTCACTTGTGCTTCCATCTCCATGCTCCTCCAAGCTAGCATCGATGACATCTCCATGATCTTCATTGGCTCCAATGTGTCCTTCTAAGCCATGATAAGCCCTTGGCGCATCACAGACTATTATGATATTAATTGATACAGGGAGCACACATAACTTTATCAACAATACTGTGGCTAAAAGGCTAGGATGTTTCACTCTTCCCATTGCTCATGTACCAGTCACTGTGGCTAATGGTGAAGGATTGTCTTGTCGAGAAATGTGCAAAAATCTCAGATGGGAAGCTCAAGGCTTAACTCAGACCACTGATGTGTTGCTCATCCCGCTACTTGGGTGTGACATGGTCTTGGGAATACAGTGGCTGCAAACTTTGGGTCCTATATGGTGGGATTTCTCCTTACTGCTTATGAAATTCACTATCAAAGGCATTCAATACAAGCTGCAAGGGCTGACTTCAGGGGAAGTATCTCTCATAACGGACAAACAGGCTGCTCGAGCACCAGTTTCTAACAAGGCTCTTTATACACTGCTTGTGTGCACCACTTTTCCTCAGTGTTTCGTAATTGATAGACAGCCTTCTTCAGTGTCACATGTGTCGCAGGATTTACAAGCTTTATTGCAGCAAAATGCTAAGATTTTTGATGTTCCAACAGGCTTACCCCCTAGTCGAGCTCATGACCATCAGATTCCATTGAAAGACGAGTCCCAAGTCGTTAAAATCAGGCCTTACCGCTATCATGCTGTTCAGAAGGATATTGTAGAAAAAATGGTGGCTGAAATGAAAGCAACAGGCATTATTAAAGATAGTACCAGCTCTTTTGCTTCTCCAGTTGTTTTGGTCAAAAAGAAAGATGGCTCTTGGAGGTTTTGTGTAGACTATAGACAACTCAATAATCTCACATTGAAGGATAGATTTCCAATTCCCTTGGTGGAGGAGCTTTTGGATGAGTTGACTGGTTCACAGTGGTTTTCTAAGCTCGATTTAAGGTCAGGTTACCACCAGATACGAATGGCTGACAAGGACGTTCACAAAACAGCTTTCAGAACACACCATGGGCACTTTGAATTCATGGTTATGCCTTTTGGACTAACCAATGCCCCTTCCACTTTCCAAAGCTTAATGAACAGCATTTTTCAGCCGTATCTCAGGTAATTTGTACTTGTATTCTTCGATGACATACTTATTTACTCTAAGGATTGGTCTTCTCACTTAGTGCATCTTCAAAAAGTTTTTGAACTGCTTCTTCAATATCAATTGTATGTGAAGCTCTCTAAGTGTGACTTTGCAGCTTCGAAAGTGGAGTATTTGGGACGTGTTATATCTAGAGAGGGCGTATCTATGGATGAGACAAAGATTAAAAGCATACTTCAATGGCCAATACCTAAAACCCTTAAAGAGTTGAGGGGATTTTTGGGACTCACTGGTTATTATAGGCGCTTTATCAAAGGCTATGGGTCAATTGCACAACCCCTTACTGCCTTGCTCAAGAAGAACAACTTCACGTGGACTGCGGATGCCACTGTTGCCTTTACTAAACTCAAACAAGCCATGGTTTCTGCTCCTGTGTTAGCTATGCCAAACTTTGAGGAAACTTTTGTCTCGAGTCTGATGCTTCAGGAACTGGTATTGGTGCTGTATTATCTCAAGGAGGACGTCCCATTGCTTATTTCAGTCGGGCTCCTTCCCCTAGACACCAATTGCTGTCAGTTTATGAGAAGGAGATGATGGCCATCGTGGCAGCTGTTAAGAGATGGCCTGCTTACTTAATTGGTCGACACTTTCAAATCAAGACAGATCATGAAAGTTTAAAATATCTTCTAGACCAGTCAACGGCCACCCCTGCACAACATAAATGGTTAGTTCAAATGATGGGGTATGATTTCGAACTTACCTATAGAAAAGGAAAAACTAATGTTGCTGCAGATGCTTTATCGAGGTAGCCGGGAGCTCAATTGTGTGCCCTTTCAGCTGTCCATACTGACTTGACAGCCAGAATTAAACAATCTTGGGCTCAAGACCCTACTGTCACCAAATTGATGCAGAAAGCCAAGATTAACCCATCTTCTACTGCCAAGTATACATGGCATCAAGATCAGGTTAGGAGAAAAGGAAAGCTGGTAGTCGGTAATGATGTTCAGCTTAAAAAGGATATTCTCGAGTATTTTCATAGCTCCCCTGCAGCCGGCCACTCAGGAATGGATGCTACGGTGAGAAGGCTTGCGAGTGTAGTCTATTGGAAAGGACTTAAGAGGGATGCTAGACAGTTTGTACGGGAATGCACTACTTGTCAACAAAACAAATCTGAAAATGTTGCAAGTCCAGGGTTAATGCAGCCCTTGCCTATCCCTACTAAGGTATGGATTGATATTTCTATGGATTTTATTTCGGGCCTTCCTAAATCTCATGGCAAAGATGTTATAATGGTGGTAGTTGATAGGCTTAGCAAGTATGCACATTTCATTCCTCTCTCTCACCCTTATACTGCTGTGATTGTGGCTCAAGCATATATGGATAATGTGTATAAATTGCATGGCATGCCCGAGACTGTTGTTTCTGGCAGGGACCAAGTATTCTTGAGCTCGTTCTGGAAAGAACTCTTCATATTGCTGGGAGCTAAACTGCATATGTCAACTTCATACCACCCACAAACAGATGGGCAAACTGAGGTTACTAACAGAAGCTTGGAAACATATTTGCGTTGCTTTTCTGGTGGGGTTAAGTGGCTAAAAGCTTGGAAACACAGCATCCCTCTGATTGGGTTAAGTGGCTTCCTACAGCTGAGTTCTGGTACAATACTCACTTCCACTCTTCTGCAAAAGCCACTCCTTATGAGATTCTCTATGGACAACCACCGCCCGTTCACATGTCTTATATTCCTGGTGAGTCTAGAGTGGATGCTGTGGATCGGAGTTTGAAGGCAAGGGAAGATACTATACAGGTGCTTAAGTTTCATTTACACAGGTCTCAACATAGGATGAAGCAGTTGGCTGACAAGAAAAGAACTGATCGAAATTTTGAAGTTGGTGACTTAGTTTATCTCAAACTGCAGCCATACAGACAAATTTCAGTGTTCAACATGAAGCTAGCTGCAAGATTTTTTGGTCCGTACCCCGTGGTTAAGAAGATTGGAAAGGTTGCTTATGAACTAGCCTTGCCTTGTGGCTCTAAAATACACCCAGTTTTTCATGTAAGTCAACTAAAAAAACACATTGGTAAGGCCCCTGCTCATGCTCAACTACCTGTCTTAGACTCTCATGGGATCATAGCTAGAGAACCTACTGCCATTTTGGAGAGAAGAATGGTTAAACGTCGTGGTAGAGCTGTGAGTAAAGCGTTGGTGTTGTGGAGTAATAGCTTCCCTGAAGATGCAACCTGGGAGTGTCTTTTTGACCTTCAGAAAAAATTCCCCGACTTTGATTCTTGAGGACAAGAATTCTCTCATGGGGAGGGTATTGATACACGCCTGGGCCACTATACCAAGCCCATTTACTTTTGCAATTACTTAGCCCATTTCTATTAGAATCATTTATTGTTGCGTTAAAAGACAATATTCCTTCAGTTGTAAAGCAAGCAGACAAATATATAAAAAATTCCTAATTTCTTCTCTCTCTCTAATTTCTCTTTTCATATCTGCTTCATTCTCTTTCACATGCATCATGGAGTTTTTGAGATTTTTGGGTATAGATCAGAGAAAGAAGGGAGAAAGGAAGGTTATTTAGGGCGTTACGGAGGTTGAGAGTTGCAGTCGGAATGGCGGACGGCGGTGAGTTGCAGCGGTGAGGGTTGAGACAGAAGGAGGTGAGGGTTGAGAAAGAAGGAGACGTCGGGAGAGAGAAAGGAGGGTTAATCTTTCATATAGTTTAATTTATTATTTAAAATTAATTTTATTTATTACTTATCAATTAACTAATGTAAATTGAAAAAA
>AWWV01015072.1:0-99017 GCA_001974805.1 Corchorus capsularis
ACGCGCTTTTCTTTGTGCGTGTAAGTCAGACTCAGTTAAAATTAACAATTGCCCCAAATTGACGCGAATTGAAAACGTTTTGCCCCAAATAAACAAAATTGAAACGTTGTGCCCCAAATTAAGCTGAACCAGAAACGTTTTGCCCTTAATTGAGCAATTAGCCTATATATATATATATATATATATATATATATATGTTTGTGTGTGTATGTGTGTGTATTAAATACTCCCTCTGTCCCATATTATCTGTCTGTTTTGGGTCAAACTAATCATGCATTTGACCTTTAATTACAAAAAATATATATACAATCAAATTTTCAAAAAATATATTTTGAAAAGTTTAATACTACTTAACTTAATCAAAATATAATTTTTTAAAATTTATTTTTATATAATTTTTTATAATTAAAGGTCAAAGTTAGGAAACTTTGACCCAAAATGGACAGATAATATGGGACTGAGAAAGTATTTATTAATGATGATGAATTAATTCATTGAACAAGCGAAAGTTTTTATTTATAAAATAAAATTACATGTAAGAGTTTTGGGAGGGTACAAGAGTTAGTTATGGCGCGGCGAAACCAAACAAATAAGCGGTCTCCGTCGAGGCTGAATTAAAGAGTGAAGGCTTGGAGACCACATTTTTGCTCTGTTTTTTGGCTTTTATTGAAGTCCACGGCCACGCATACACTTGGGAACCATCGACAAACGTAGGAGGTGGCGCCGCTTCATTGGACTTTTACAACATGCAATGTCTTGTAACTGAATCCCAACTCTTTGATCAGAGGATGTGAAATGCTTCATGCTTGGGGTGAAAAAGATTGAAAGAGGTCTTCTAACCACCGACTTTCTTTTTCTTCCCACTTTCGGCTTAGTTTAAGATGTTTTCTTACATGTGATATCCTTGGGACTTCCTCTAAGAATTTTTATTTTAAGATATCCATATGTCTTCAAAATGACTTTGTATTTAAATTTTTTGATTATGAAAGATCAATTGATACGTTACCCAAACAATAAAAGATAATATCCAATAGATAGATTAAATCTAATTTTGAAAGGAAATCAAAATGCTCGGCCCAAAAAAAAAAAACCCTTGAACATGAGTTTTTGGCCATTTTTAGGCCAACAGCTCAATATTATGCAGGCAAGGGCGCAAGGCACAGGGTTTGAACCCTACCATTGATGATGTATTTAGTACATGTTTACTGCATCTTATTTTACAGCTTATGTTAAATAATAATAATAATAATAATAATAATAAATTTGTGCAAATATTTTTCAAAAGCATTTCTTGATTGTTAACTAAGGCCTAGTTTGGCATTGAGGTTGAGTTTTGAAAAAATTTGGTTTAGAATAATTGCTTTTGAAAAGTGTTTTTTGAAATTACGGTGAAAAAATGTAAATAATGTTTGTTATTACTGTGAAAAAATGTGATAAAATGACTAGAAAGGATATGCCAATTAAAAAGGAAAGTGAAAAATAATTAGGTGATTTTAGTCATTTAATTTTCAAAAGCACTTTTGAAATGCAAAAACACATGAGAATTAACTTCTCAGATTGGCTTGGCTTTTGCGTTCAAAATCAACTTTTGACATAAACTAGAATTTATTTTGTATTGCGTTTTGGATTAAAAGTAGCTTTTTTATCTCCAAACACAATGCCAAATTAGGCCTAAATATCAAAAAAACTCCAAAGTGAAACTTTTTGTATATATAAGTACTTCTCAGCAACACTTTTTCATAAACTAAGTTCATATAATTCCATTGTAATATAATCTATAGTTGAAAAAAACTTAATCTAATTAACTTGAAAGGATGGATGTCAAAAAAGTTAACTTGAAAGGACGCTAAATTCTTGAATCTAAATTGATAAAGACTTTAGGAAAACTTGAATTGCAACTCAGAGACATTTCAATCAAGAGTTGAAAGGACACAAAAATCTGGTCGATTCAAAAGGAGACACAAACTCGATCTAAACCCGAAATGACACGAAGTTAATATGACGTAAACCTGAAATAACTGAAATCCAAACCACCCCTTGCCACGTTTGTTGATACCTTTCTACCTAATTAAAGCTATGTGCTTCATGTTAACCAAGTATATGATAATTAATTTGTGGTATCCACAGCCACAAGATCACGGATAATTAATTATAATCACATGATTTTATCGATTTATGCAAGGCTGATATTAATGGAAAAAGATCCTTTTCACTTTTTTTGCGATATGAATATATAGAGTAGTTCCCTCATTCAACTTCACATCGTTGAAACAGTTTAAACTAAATCTTGTCCACGGGCTTTAATGGGCAATCCCAACCTTACATACCTAAAAAGTTATATGAAATGCATATAGAAAAAATGTGTTAATACTAATAAATATGGTCATTGAAATGGAGATATGAGAAATTACATATTTGTTAGGATAAATATAACACACGGATCTCTCTCACAAACTAATTGTCATATCATCAATGCTCGACAGCTCAAGCTTTACTATATGTGGATTTCGGTATGAGATGTCGGCACGACCATGGAGTTTAATATAGGTATTGACGGATATATCGAATGGATATATCGACGTATCGATGAAATTCAAATATAAGTGGTCCAAAATGCACTAAAATGACGGATATTTATAGTAAACATTTGAATTTTGCCTTGAAATTTTGACCAATTCTTATTTACATATTTCCACGTGTTTTAGAATCAAGATATGATAAATAGAGTATATGTAGACATTATTTTTTATTTTTTTTATATTTTTTACTGCGAAAAGTGTATATAATATGTATAAATCAACAATACTAATTTAAACACACATTTATTTTTTCTTCAAAATGATGGTTACCAAATTAATCACTTCATTAAATGTAAAAAATTATATGATTTCTTTTATGAAGCAAGAAAGTGCTAGATCATATTTATAAATGCATTATTTTACATTATTTTAGTCACAAAACACAATCTAAAGCACAAATACAACCTCAGTATACCACATTGAATTTTTTGGAGGCTCAAAATCACTACTACCGTAGTTACCATTGCTATGACTTCTACTAGGCATGGATGTATCATCTCCCCCGGAGGGCGGTAATCCAGTTAAAATATTCAAGCCATGACATATAAGATTTATAAACCACCACATATAATTGTGCACATATTCCAAATATGCCTCTCGACTAATACTTGTTAGTCATCCAATAGGGGGGCACTCACCCGAAACTTCGTCCGCGTTTGGCTGTTACACCGGATGCTTATTATAAGTCTATTGTTCAAGTGGATACTCTGGATACATGTTAGATGAAACCGATGATTCAAACTCATTTGCTCCAGATTTAGTACCATAACTAGAATTCGATTCAAAATGCCCTCCATATCCAAATGAACTAGATGCAGTCGTTAAACTCATTGAGCTAAACTCATCAATGAGTTCACGCATTGCTCTTCTCCCTTTTCTATTTTTGGCCCCATGCCCAGTTCTACGAGATCCATGATCTTCATCTTGTGTTGCATGCGTGAAACCTGTCTCATATGGAAAATGACTGTATGGTACATAATCATTCTCATAAATGTCACCATACCTGCTTGCATCTTCTGCTCCACTTTGTCCATCCCCACCTTGAGTATCTGTTGTTGTAGTTCTGCCTTCATTTCCCCCATCATCACATCTTCCATGAGCTGAAGAACCTCTAAATTTAGGTTGGGAATCGAATCCTGGTGGATGACCAACTGTTTTACTTTGAACAAAGCTTTGGGCAAAAAAAATGACATAGAAGTGTTGTGTCGAATACCAACACTTAACAAAACAATTATCGAGAAACTGGGGTCTATTTTAAACCAAATCACTTAAACGAAACAATTATTTGTATTACACTATTACCACAGTTTTGTATAAATGACTTCAATTGCTAATATTTTTGAAAAAATGAAATAATTCATCGAAATGTCGCTTATATTTTTAATACTAAATGTAAAAACGAAAAAAAATATTTAATTTAATATGATTATTTAAGGATATTTACGGATATATCGAGATTTATCGAGATATCGATAAATATCGACGGATACACGGATATATCGACGAATATCCCGTGACATTGAAATTTTTATGGATATTTATATCGAGGGGAACAGATATCGGATATATCGAGGTATCGACGGATATTTAATTCCATGGGCACGACCGCCCGCAATAGTTGTTTTTCCAAATCTATGAAAAATATTACATCATGTGTGTATATGATAAAACCTTGTCACCAGCCGTGTGGTAAAGTGTTTGACTTTAAGTTCCAGTGATTAATTATTATGATCCAATTATGTTAAATAATTAATATTTGGAACCCCTTATAGTAGTGGTTAAATCATTCTTGAAAAATTAGAAGTGCTTTATCAATAGATGTGATCTTTAAGTCATTTTATAACAAATTTGTATTTCTCTAAACTTACAAAAAGGTGCATTTCTCTAAACTTTTAGCCTTTACAATATTCCTAGGGGTGTGTATGGTGCATAAGATAATGAGATTACGAGTGTTGATCTTACTCATCATCTTATGCACCAAACACACTCATAAGAAATTCAATTACGAGTGTTGCATGTCTCACTATAATTTGTCTAATCTAATCTAAGATAATTATTATTATATAACTATAATATTTCAAAGTAAAACCCTACAATGATATACCCCATAAATTGATTTTTTATAAATTTGTTACTAAACTTTTGTAATGTAAGGAGTGCAAAAATTGATAGGGCAAGTAGCAATTTTCTTCAAATATTGCAGACCACAAAATACAAAGCCACTTGGTATCAAACATTTAATTTGATGGTAGAGTAATGAATCTTAATTTCGGTGACTAGCATTCCATGACCATCACTAACCATCTCAGTTAAAAAAATGAAGCGACTTTTGGAAGATGGGCCTTCATGAGAACAATTTAGATGTTTTGTGGAATTTTAAGTTTTAACTCTTTAAGCCTTTTACGCCTTGTTCTGCAATGCATTTTGTAACTTTATGGAACGGGCTGACTAATAATTTGGGTTGGGTTGGGCCGCTCATTTCACACCTCTTTGTAATTTTGTCCCAACCCCTAACATAAATAGATTCTGAAGCCTGAAGAAGAACACTAAGCAAGAAGCAGAAAATTGTACTGTATGATTGATCAACCTCGTCTGAATCCAAGGTTTCTAAATACTAGTAGCTACGGGGTTTTTCAATAGTACCCGATTTCAACTTCTGCTGCTTTATCACTTTTTGTTTATTTTCATGTACTGAAATTGCAAGAGAAAAAGAGGGAGAAGTTTCTTTCCGAGCAAAATGAACAAAGGGTCAGGGGTGGGAACCGGGCCAACGGCGGCGGCTGCAGCGGCTGCGGCGCAGAAGCAAAAGACTATGATGCAGAGAGTGGAAACCGACATCGCCAACATCGTCGACAATTTCACCCAGCTTGTTAATGTTGCCCGGGTAACTCTCTCTCTCTCTCTTCCTATCTGTAGTTCACGATTCTTGAAATCCCCTCATGGTTTATCATTTCTCCCGAGTTTGAACTTTCAGAAGTTAGAGATGGAAATTGGGAAGTGGGAAGGCTTCAATTTTAGGATTAGAATTCACTTGTACTTGTTCAAGTTGATAGATAAAACCTGTCCTGGAAAGCCTTAACTCGCTTACATGATTCCATATGTTGAAATAAAAATTTATCTTCTTTTTTCTGTACAATGCATATTTTAAAGGAATTTATGTTTTCTCTATCCAGAAAAAGGGGGGGGGGGGGGGGGGGGAGGGGGGGATGGTGACTTTTGAGCATTGGACCTGAATCTGGTGAATTGTCACATGTATGTAGGGTGCCTTTTAGAACCAAGATTTCGGCCATCCCCTACTTGTTTCTTTTCATATGATTCTAGGATAAAATATAAGATTATTAAAATTATTAATTTCAATTCATTGATGAAAAAACTCAAATATATGCGTTATTGATATATTTTTTTTAAAACCCACTGATGAGGCTAACTTGGTTATGGAGGGTGAGGGTAGAGAAACAGAAGCATTGTTGGTAATTTAAAAGCACATCGATCTGATGAGGTTTTGGTGAAATTTTTTTAATTATTTTGAAGTCAAAATACATACAGGATAGAACCCTGACTGAACTGATGTGTTCTATGTAAATTTGGCCTTGCCGCCTGTGACAAACTATGAAAATTCAACTAAAATAGAATCCATTAAGGATGAAGAGTATGATAGGATTTCTTTGCAATACAAACCTAAACTGCTTCTCTAGGCAGATTCTACAAACTTATTGCATTTCGGTTGGGTTTGCTGCAAGGAAGAAATTTTTAAGAAAAATATTATTTTATCAAGGAATTTGCTACAGATTTGGAAAATATAAGATTGTTTGATGTGTCATTGTGATATCTATGGAATTTATCTTCAACTTAATATTCACTCCAGCAGTACCTCATTGTAGGTTAATGATCCACCAGTTCGAAATTCACAAGAAGCTTTCATGATGGAGATGCGTGCAGCTAGAATGGTGAGAGTTCTTTGTTGTTTGCTTATCATCAATTTTTTATCATTTCTTTTTTTTTTTTAGTTATCAGTGATGCATTTAGAGGTCCAGGACCTGACTTGTTGGGTTGTAAGATCCTTAATAGAAGTGCTTTTCATATAGTACATGACTCCAAATTCATAAAAGTTTTGCTGCTTCCAAATTCTGGGTCTTTCCTAAGTACCAATTTGCAAACTGCAGGTCCAAGCAGCTGATTCTTTGCTTAAGTTGGTGTCTGAGCTGAAGCAGACTGCAATCTTTTCAGGATTTGCTTCTCTTAATGACCATGTGGAGCAAAGAACAGTTGAGTTTAACCAACAAGCAGAAAAAACAGACCGAATGTTAGCAAGGATTGGAGAGGAGGCAGCGGCAAGCCTCAAGGAGCTTGAAGCTCATTATTATTCATCTGCACAGCGGACAGGCGAATCTACATAGCCCATAGAAAACAGCTTGTTGTATGTCTTAAAATGTGAAGCAGCCTCTAATTAAAATTACATTGCTGTTTTGGATGAAGCAGATTATATATAGTCCTCCCATATCTTCAAATTTCAACTGCTATATTGCTTTAGTTGCATTATTTGTTTCCATTTTAGCAAAATACTAGAAAGGATCACATTTTGACTGATCTCTTCTCCCATTCTTTTTCTCTGATGATGAGATGATTCCGATTTGCGAGCATTATAGTTGGTTTAGCCAAGATTACCTTGGTCATTGCGAGTTTTGTGCGACTAACAATGTAATCAAGTGAAAGTAGATTTCTGTCACTCTTTCTAGCCGAACTCAACTAAATTTATTTCAAGCTCAAATAATTTGCAAATAGATTCACATTTCAAATGATTTGGACAGCCTTAACTCTTCAGCTTCCAACTTTAACATCTCAACCTCGTTCGGGTCATGTTGCATCTAGGACAACAAGGTGCAATTACTGAATAGGTGGATTTTTTAAGACTCCCATCAACAGTCCCATAGAAATGTTCATTTCAATGTTTGTAAGAAAAGTGAGAGAACTAATGTGTTAAGAGAAGGGCAAAGAATTACTTCATAAATGGGAATTCAGGACAAGAACAATAAGTATGCCAAAGTGGGAACCGGGAAAACAAAAAGGGAGCAGAACTTTTTAATTATTATGAAAATGATAAAATATTCTGTACATATAGAACTAAAGAGAAAACTATAGCCTTGAAATCAGTTTAAGCCTAAAACAGTTGAATTCCCCTTGAGCAATACACTTATCAACCATCCCTAGACTTTTCACATACAAAAAATTAACAGCTTGTGTCACCTAGGCATCTGCATAGCAACTCACCAAAAAATATCGCCAACTGCAAACCAATTCAGCACCCTACAGGAAAAATGCAGCAGATGGACTCTTTACACACGCAAAAGGCCTCTTTGCCTAGGAATTTCAAATTATGATATAATTACAAACTTCGAAGTGTGTCCACCCGATCAATCACATCCAATGCCTTGATCCGGTCGATATCAAAGTCGATGAAAGGAACTGAAGATGGCCTCCGAATTGGGAAGGGATCTTTCTTGGTTTCACTGGTTGGAGAGTGGCTACTGCTTTTACTCAACCTATGATGCTTGCTTAACCTAGTTTTTGCAGTGTCAAATTCCTGGCTCTTACTTATTCCAGGTGTTTTCTTCCTCTTACTCACATCCCGAAGCATCTCTTGATCTTCAACTGTCAACATTGGTGATGGGGGCTTATGTGTCGATAGTTGAATTGTCTTCTGGTTAGGGGACCTAATTGGAGACTTAACAGGAGATCTGATTCCACCATTGCAAGCCCTTACTTGGGTAACAAGATGGTGAAGCCACACCACTAGATCAAGAATATAAACTTCAGTTTTCTCCTTGTCTGCATGGTGCAGTGTTTCAATCCTGAGCAAGTCTGTCTGGCCAGCGGGTTTACGATTCACCTCAGACCTGAAAATTTTGACAACAGAACGTAAGTAACAAAATGCAGTAACATCAAAGAAGGAAAAGGCATCTAAATCCAGAACTTACCCAGTGTTTGCCCACTCTCCAACCCAGCCAAACCCATGATGAGCTCTAGTTTGAACAAATCGGTGCATTAGAAACAAGGATGAGTAATAGGAAATAAACTTAAAAGAACAACCAAAACCAAGCGTGGAATTAATGTCTGATGAAAACAAGGGGAATAAAGGCTCCCATCTTGTAGTCTAAAATTCAGCATGCACAAATAAGACATGTCAATCATTTTGCATAACAGATAACTTCATAGATGGAATCCAGATTGTGACTCATGAAAGAAAAACTACAAAAACTCATTCACAAGTGCTGTAAGAGATAGCCAATTACTTGGTCGTGTTAGTGGCAATGGGAACAAGCCACTGTAGTGTTTTCTCCATTTCGGCTTTAATCTGAGGGACAGTCAGCTGTATACAAAGTTTGAGAATGGGTCAGTTGCATATTAAAAGTATATATTTCCGATAGAGTTCAGTTTAAGAAGTAAAATAAAGGGCAAAAGTAGGGCAATATATCAAGCAGCAAGATCACCAAATATTGCACCTCTTCCTTTATCTGAAATGACTGCAGTCTAGACCGTAGAGCAGACTTTATAGTAGGTGGCAGTCCTTGGTATAATGAATCCCTTGTATTAGGGGGCACAGAACTTGATCGAGAAACCTGGGTACATCAAGATATTAACTTAGCAAAAACCCCCAGTTGATGAAATATACTCCCAAAAGGTTTCTAACATTCTTGGGCTTTCAGTGGAAGAAAACGAAAAAGAAATTGCCTCAAACTCCAGCATGGCAGTGCGCATTTGTTGGATGAAGTAATATTCATATCAATTATAAGGCTAGTTCTACATTATCTAGGAAGCTAGGAGACCTATAATTATTGTTCATGAACATATATCAGATATTTTATACTCCTATATTTTCTTGGATGCCAAAATCGTTACTTCTACAGAGTACCACAAGTCCACAAGAAAATCCACATGAAATTGATTTAATAGAAACAAGCAATAGAAGCCATAGAGACTACACGGAATCCCTCTAGTATCCACAAACTTTCCCAATTATGCAAATAAAACGAAACCATTAACTATTCCCTAGCCACATTCTTAATTATTATTAAAGATCTCCTCAATAAATAGCAAGTTTCAAATGCAATAGAGAGAAACCATATTCGCAAAACAGAAATTAAATTAACCAAGCAGTCAAACTATAGCATATTACAATTGTACACAAATTGTGTCACACAAAATATCAGTCACTGCATATTCATCTCACCTCTTAACAGATTATTAGACTGGAAAGAAAAAATAGCCCAATCCAACATAATAGTAGGCTAGTGAGGTTAAAATCAAAAGCATCTCTTCATTTCATATAATATTCCACATAGATACTGTTTAGATTTCAAGTTGGTTCCTGCTAGACATCAAGATTAGTTCCGGGAACCATGAACCAAAAGGTACTACAAGACAAATGTAGGTCTTTATAGTTTGAGTGGAAAGATGTCCAATACAAGCAGAACCTGAATACAGTAAAACACATAAAGCTTATGGTAGCAATAGAACTACTTTCCACAGCAGCTGTTGATAATAATGACATCAAATGAAAAGCCTCTTTTAAAAGGTTCAAAATCATCAAAATACTTGGTCATTTCTGGAAGTAAACCAAACCACCAAGTTTTTTATGTCTTGCACCTTTAAACATAAACATTGTCAAAGGGATGATAAGAAAAGTTAATGCTCTCTTATATAAATTGCAACAGTGCTAGGAAATGTAGTTCACAATTTTTCTTTGGTTTCAATTTTGTTCATGTTACACATCAAACTAAAACCAATTGGCAATATACACAATCTGAATATTAGGCCCACAATAATCCCTAAACAAATATAGGATAATACTACTAAAACACCTAAAATGCTAATAAAGCTTGATCCAGAATGGTGAATGGCTTCCGGCTGGTTTGGCATTGCTGTTGCTTTTGGGGAAAGCTTGGTTTGTAGAAAGTGTGTTTAAAAAGTGCTTTGATAATTGATTCAGAAAAAGGTGGTGAGTGTTTAGTATTGTTGTGAAATTGTGAAAAAGTGTCATACAAAATTAAATTGTCTTTAAAGGATATAATTTGTAAAGAAAATAGATAATCATTTAAAAAATTTATAGTCAATTCACAATCAAAAGCACCTAAAATATAGCTTTCCAGGTTGAGTGGGCCTCTACTATCAAAATTAGCTTTTGAAACAACCCAAAACTTGTTTAGACAGCAGCTTTTTAACCATAAACACTGTGCCAAACCAGCTCTCCATCAGATTAGTAGCTAACTCTTCTCCAGTTTCTTCAAAGCATTTTATAAACTTGTTTTATTTTTTATTTTACTTTCCTAATTTTCCTGGTTTCCTGTATCATATGATAATATTAATTTTCGTATCTTTTCCTTCTTTTTTTTTCCTCTAGAACTTGTTCATCAATTAATGATATGTAAAAAAGGATACCAGTACAAACCATGAGTGCTTCCTGTAGAGTATTACTAAGAT
This sequence comes from Corchorus capsularis, assembly GCA_001974805.1. NCBI lineage: Eukaryota > Viridiplantae > Streptophyta > Magnoliopsida > Malvales > Malvaceae > Corchorus > Corchorus capsularis. The sequence continues at coordinate 11,058 of AWWV01015072.1, forward strand.
TGTACAACAAAATATAAACCCTTAATCTCTAAGACAATCTGTCCAACCCAAAGAACTACCAAGAGTTGCAACCTATAATCTGTTCTTGGTCCCATAACCATACAACCACAATGAAAAGGAGATCAAGAAACGAATTAAAAGAAAACCCAATTTGGTAGAACATCATAAACTTACAAGAGTATCAATTTGGGTAATGATATTTGCATAATGCAACGCAAGACCAGCAGCGCCCAACTTTTTATGACTGCTGACAGAACTTTTAACAGGTTTATCAGCATCTGCAAGATCATTGTCAAAAACCAACGCCCTTCAATGGAAAGAACATATAGCTAATACGATTTTTGATTCATTATAGCTTTAATAATGAGAGAACATGTGACATGAGATGAAGTTATGTATACAATCTTGATGGATGTAATCAACAAAAGAAGATGGCTTTCCTTGCAAAAGAAACAGGAAATCACCTAATGCGTTGATCCAGATTTCAGTGGAAATTAAGTTTAAGAATTCTCAATTTTAACAGGATTTCCAATTAAGCAAGACAGATTATACCTTATAATTTAAAAGCTTTGACAATTTGCGTGAAGTCTTATTCTTACCTAATTTTTTCATAGAGAAATGCCACTAATAATTTGAGTTCAATGTTGTAAATTCTTACCAGCACTGCCAAAGGCCTCGTGAATCTCCAAGTGCAAGAAATGAACAATATCTACAAGCTTCTCCATGACCTATGAATAAAAAATATCAAATTTGCTTCTACAAGTATATATGAAGTAAATAAAAAAGAAAAAAAGCACAAGACACTGGTAAATTTGAGTGCAAAAACCTGAGTCAGTTTAAACTCAAAGTCTAGAATGAAATGGAAAAGGATGAACAACAATAAAGTTTATTTAGGAATTCATCATAAATATAACAAAAAGACTCTAAAAAGAAAATGCACAAAGCTTTACCAACTTGTACCTCTTCCAAAATTCTAGACCAAAGAGATTTTTTCTTCAAACTTCTCACATGCTTCTTTTGACTCTTTAACTCAGCTCTCAATATTGCAAGGCTGTCTCCTACATGCCAAAATTAAAATAAAGATAATATCAAAGGAAATTAAGTGAAATCAGCTATATTCCATAACATTATAAAGCACCTTAAACAGTTAAATATAAAGCACCTTCACCCTTGATAATCGGAGACAGTAAATAGTTACAGCTGTGTGGTGTCTAAAACCTAGAAATATTTATTTTAACTAACCTAGGCTGACCTCTGAAAAGAAAAACAGAAATGCTGACTGGGGCCAGCAATAAAATGTACAATTGACAGAGGCCTGCCAATGTATAAAAAAGAAGATGGAATAGAGTCAAAGGAAACACCAGGATGCACATAGGGATAGGAATTCGAAGAAACTTTGCAGATAAAATGCCATTAGAATGTACACTAGCATGCCTGCGAAGGCCCGTGATGAAGCCTACCAGCTCCTTAATCCTTATAATTAAAACTGAATTCACCACATAGGGTTTTGAATAGAACTACAGAATAAAAGAAATTGTTACTGCTACAGATCTGCAGTTTTTTGGGGTTTGATCAACATGTTTATCTAGAAATACAAACTAACGTTTTGTTAATCTAGAAGTATGCCACAAAAAGACAACAGTTTTACTTAAGATCCCAAAGATACCTCTTTGAGCAGCATTTGAATTATCCTCTTCCTGAAGCTTACGTCGATAATCTTGTTCAAATCTGTCCAAGGCATGCAACTCATGATATAATTCCTGCAAAAGGAAACAGTTCTCTTCTTAAATACCAGAGATGACATGTCTGTTTTAAATCAGAATCAACAAACTGCGCCACTGTTCATATGCCTCCTCTTGTGAAAAAATGCATCAGGAACAAAGTCAAAAGCATGGAAGTTTTCAGCAATATTAGCTAATCTAATACACTTGGCCATTCTAAATAGCATATGTAGCCTCTTTGTACTTCATTAAAGTCAATCAGCATGTAAGCTATCAACAGCCAAACAAGTCTACAAGGTACTCTTCTCTTGTAGACGATACCAACAATGAACTGCCTTAAAATGCAAAGATAAAGAGGCACTGATCCTTGTAAGTTCCAAGGTCAAACATGTAAGAAATCCATTCCCCTTAACAAGTGTGAAATCATGTGTTTTTTAATTTAGATTGCAAATTTCCCTTCTTAAGTGTGAAAATCATGCCTGCAGTTTGTCTATCATATACACCAGGGTTTTGTGGTCAAAATCCCCCTAAAGGGCTATAAATACCCAATATGCATAACAAGGAAAAAAGCACCAAAAGACAAAAATCCATAGGTGGAAGCAAAGTATAGGAGCAAAAAGAATAATTTTAAGATTATAATGTGCCAGGTAGGCACACACAAGCAATGGATATGAATAAGTGGCATTGGCAAACCTCTCTTACAAAGATACGTAACAAAACTACAAGTCAACAAAGCATCAGAAAAATATGGATGCCTGGGACAATTTTTTAATGAAAAGGACATAAGGATTCTCCTACAACTTAATCTAGGGTCTCAACAATAAGAAACAGCTGCAAGCCATATTCATAGTCACAATTCAACACGTTATGGGGATCAGCTAAATAATTGATAACTCTCCAAATAATGAGGAACATTACATTTCCATGTTGACAAAAAAAAGCCAGTCTCTTTGCCACACATTATATAGTTTGTTCAATGTCTTCAAACAAAAGAAATAGTCCCCACAACTCTTTAAGGTGTAGAAATCATTTTGGTTTAAACAAAATAATCTTAGAGTGAAATTTTTGAGCGACTTTCTTTTTATAACAGCAAGGCCTGAGATACTTACAGCTGTATAATGAACCAAAGTCATCAACTGTTGCATTGTTGTCTCTGCTTCTTCCTTCAACTGCTTTTCAGGTGTCAGTTCTGAACCCAACCTAAGAATCATAGGAGAGAGTATTAGAATTTTACTCTTCTCATAAATCCTTAAAGAGTGAACGAAGCTATAAAATTACTTTTCAAAATAACGATCCAAATTGTGCCACTGAGGATCTTTACAACGATTGCCAAAACGCACCACCTCTCCAGAAAAAACCTTTAACTCTTCCCTGTTGGAGTTGGATACCCAAAAAAAAAATATTATTACTCTATCATTCTTTAAGAATGAGACCATTTTGGCACATTAAGATATAAGAACAGATTGACTTTCAAAGCAATATTGCAGTTTCTGCACAGTCCACCTCTTATCAGCGGCTGCAATTCTCTGGAGTTCATCCATATCTCTTGATATTAAATTTTGCACTCCTTCTGACGGAAGGACCACCTCTTTCAAATGTCTAATGTTCTCTTTTGAAAGAGATTGCATCAGATTGGCACCTTTAACAATTGTATTTGCGACTTCAAAAGCTAAAATTGATATTTTATTCCCTTTGGTCGTTACCCCTGAGGTAAACCCACTGCTGAGATTCAAATTTGTCATGCTACTACCAAGCGTGTCCAAAACCTCCACTGCCTTTCCAAGCCCAGCAGTACCAGCTCTACCTAAAAGAGAGCTAACCTCAGAAACCTGCAAAAATAACGCAAATTGATCTAATCAATACTTGTGAGCATGTTTTGTGGATGATATTCATCAAAGAAAGTTTGCTGCTCCGAAACAAATAAAAAACTAATAATAGTGGAGTTAGAAGCATCCCTCTGCGTTTAACCCCAGTAGGGAGCTCACAACCAATAATGAAAATCCTTTAAGACACAGCATTAAAATATTAGCATAAAAATCAACAACCTCAATTGGCTCAGTGCAGAAATGAATTACAGACAAAGCAGAATATTTGTCCTTAAAAATCAAAAACTTCATCATGGTTCAGGGGCAATGTTCTAGTTTCAAAATATTTCTTCCGCATTGCCCTTCCATTCCAACAACAAATAAATTTTCAATCTCATTCCTAGCATATAGAAGGAAATTAGAGCCTTAGACACATATACGTAAGCATACAAGATTCTATCCATTCTATACATATTTAAGAAAAATATAGGATGTTATAAAATGATGTGCTCATACTCTGAACAGTGTAGTGGCATAGGAGAAGACTTTGCTAGGAAATTTTCAAATTGTTTTAGAGAATACTTGAGAATATATAAAATTTCAAGCAATTCTTCTGCATCAAGAGTGAGCTCTGCCGTAAGGAACTTTTAGTTAACTCATAACTTAGATAGATACCTTACTGTAAACACAAGAAGTAGACGGAAAATTTGGTTCTAAACTTCTAATTTTGTTCTCCAAATCCATTCATATAGACCAGAGACTTGTACACCTTAGTATTTTCCTTTTTTCTTCGGAGTAAGGCAGAGACATTGAAAATCATTTTACACTCTTTCAAAATTAACTTTCATAAAGAAAATGAAAATTCAAAAACACTAAAAAGGTCCAAAATAAAAGTGTATTAAGCACAAAAAGTTAACCCTTGAGTCAATTTGCATTTATTTTGTTCACTGGTTTGTCCATGCTTCTAATGCTAATCGTTCTTTAAGCTTCAGTACATTTTGCACATTTGAAACCACTAGCGACTCTCTAGTCATGTACTGGAGTTCAAATCTCAAGCAACATTAAGAATTGATCCATATTTAAAGTTTGAGATGAATGATGTGTCAGTCTAAAAGGAGTGTCACACAACACTTGTATGCCATTTTGAGCTTACTGATGCTTATGGAAAATATTAAATTTGAGTTTTCACAACATTTTTATGGAAAGGAGGAGCCATCTCAACAACTATAGTAGGGGAAGGGAAATTAAACAAGCATCTATTGAGGCCTTAACAAAAAGTGTCTCAATAAGGGCACATATGCATGATTGTCAACAAATCAGACTACTAGTATGCCCTTCATCATAATAAAATCTAATACTGATAATAATTCATCTCAAAAACATCCCCTAGCACAAGGTAAGATTCCAACTTGCCTCACTGAGACCCCGGAACACATATCTCTAGTCTGATGTATATAAATTAGCCATAGACAACAAGGTAAGGTTTAATCATTGGCTAAAATATATTTGTATATGCTTGCAGCTACTGTGGTCTTAGGAATAGCCTTCAAAAAGCATGCATTCCAACATTTATTCCTTTCTGAGGAAAGGACAAGTAAAAACATGATAAAGCACAAGTAAAAACATCATGTTTGGTTACCCTGGTTGCTTGTCTTACTCTTAGGCTTTCAAATTATTCTTTTCCCATCTTTAGTTGCATTCTTTTTCCACATATAGAGTACTATTCCAAGTATCAGAACCATCCTAATTCCTATATTTAGCTAATAACTATTGAGCCAGAGATGGAAGCAGAAAAACAGACAGCCAATTAACAGTGCAAAGGAGATCTCCAAGAGTAAGCTGTTCATCATACATCCATGCATTCACTCCGGAGAACAGAGCACTCTTGTTAACAAACAGATAACTTCCAGCCACTCATGAGCATAAATTTTCAAACTATTACAATCTCCCTATACCTTCTGCACCAGTTTCCTTCCAAGTACATAATCTGGACCTCAAAACGGTACAGAATAGAATAATAATCATACCCTATACACCATCTCCAAGGCCTCGCATACATTATAAAACCAATTTAAGAGAAAAGTCTACTCCAATACATAAGAACCTTTGGACAAAACCAAATTTATAGAAGGAAGACAGTAGAATTTGAACTTACCTTTGCAACAGCAGCCTGCTTAGACTTTGTTGATCTAGCCTTATTTGATAGTACCCTTGACAAACGAGGAATCCCATCATTGATATCATCTGGAGACATACCATATGGAACTGTATTAACCTCTGGAAATGAGAAGGGTTCTCTAGGCTCCTTGTCTGCATTATCTGCATTAACCTCAGCAAGAGGGGGAGTTGAATTGGTGTTTATCTTCGCAGGCAGTTCACGGGTCTGGAAAACCATCCCAGACCCTCTGCCAAAATGGCCATTAACTTGTGGAAAGCCTCCACCGGGAGCATTATCTACAGTGGATCTCCTCGAGCAAAGCCCACCCATTTGTGTTGATCACCGCGAACTTTATACTTCAGTGTTGATTGAAGTTTGCCATAAAACGACAAGAAGCTCAAATATGTACAAAAACAAAGGAGGTTTCCTCTTTCTCTTTATCAAAACAATCTCAAAAGCTAGTCAAAAGCTGCTAACTTCTCACAAAACTGATACGGCGTCTAGCTACTTATCGAATCATACCAGTCTAAACCTAGAGATATAAACCCATGTTCCAGCAAAGCATTCACAATACCAATTTTGATTCATATTGAAGCTCCAGTCCATTTACCAACAAACTTCACCAAACTGCAAAACAAGAAGTAAACAAGCAAACCCATGAATCCAAATTACAAATAAAGCAGAAAGGAATGAACAAAACCCAGCTCAAAGCATCTTTAGAATAGGCAAAAGACAAATCAGAAACAAAAACAAGTCAAAGAATTTTGACTATGCAGACTGAAACAAAGAAAACCCAGAAGCAAGCAAATACCCCATTAGCAAAATAGCAATAATAAATAAAACTTTGAGATCAAAAAACTGAACTATGTAGTTGGGAAAAAGAGTAATTTAAAATCTAAAAATAAATAATAAAAAGATAAGCTTACCAGGTGGGAAGATAGAGAAAAGGGTTGGATCTGGAAGAGAGTAGGATTAATAAGAGATGCTGGGTTCTGTTGTTTTCTAACAAAGACACAAACTTTACAAAAGAAAAGAGAAAAAAGAAAAGGAAAAAGATTTTTTTTTAATGATGGTGATGTTGAGAAGAAGAGATCAGTAACAACAGCAACACAAGAGGGGAAAAAAGTCTATTTAAGAAAAAATAAATAAATTTTGTGTGAGAATGTTACAGTGTAAGAGGAATGGGAAGAGAGAAGACTTCTCTCAGTCAGGGCAGCTTGACAGCTTCTCTCTCTTGTGTCACTGCCAATTGCCAAACAGACAAAACCCACAAAGACCAACACTCTCTCTTTTTAGTTTTTAGTCTTTTACATTGTGAGAAAAGGAGAAACAAAAGAGGAGAGGAATAGGGAATGGTCAAAAACTCCTCTTCTCTTCCTCATTAAAAAAAAAAAAGAAAAAACAACTTACCTTGTTCTCTTTTTGGTCTTTTTATTAGGACTAGTTTTACTATTAACCATGGTTCCTTTGCTTCAAGTTTCTTTTTTTTTTTCCTAATTGCAAAAAGAAATAGACTTTTTTTAAAAAATATATATATTGAATTTCTCAATCAATTTAGTGGTGCTAATTTTTTTTTTTGAATTAAGTAGTGCTATTTTAGTATTAGGAGTAATGAGAAATGATTAGGTAAATCACTCTTAGTACATCATCTAGGGTTCCAACTATACCATTTCATCGAAAAATACTTTACATGAATTCAGAAGTTCAAAGTTTAAGCATCATACACTTATTAGTTAAGCCACCAACACGAGACGATGATCTAAGAGTCTTTTCCCTATATCCATATTCAATGCTTCCTCACATTGAACCAACACAGGACAATGATCTAAATACATCCTTGGAATGGTAGATGCTTGACAATTGACAATTACTTCAAAGTATGAAACCTCCAGCTCGAATTAGCTAAAAGCTTTGTCTAATCTTTCATTAGCTCTAGCTCTCCCTTTCTCCCTATTTTTACATGTATAAGAAGGACCATGAAAGCCTAAATCCCATAGGTGTAATCGAGGTGAGCCGTGTCAAATTCCATTGAATTTTGATTTTTTGGACTCTAGCTCGACTAAGAAAAAAATTCTAGACCCAAGTTTCTACTACAATAAAAATACTAGGCTTATCCCTAGGAGAAACACTATGAACATTAACTAACAATGACACTAAACATGATCACTCATGCAATGTATTCCAGTATCCGAAGTTTTGTTTTGATTAATCCAGATTCGACTTGGGTAGCGCACCTGGGTTTAGTGGGTGAGTCTATCAATGGGGGACAGTATGCAAGGTCTCGAACCTAAGACCTGCTTAAACCAGAACAAACTATTAACCACTTGATCCAACCCACATTACTATGCAATGTATTTTTGTCTTAAAAACCATTGAATCTACATTAGAGGCCGGCAGCTTCCTACCTCTATGATCAGAAGATATGATATTTGGGTGTTACAAAAAAAAAGTTTTTCACCAAAAAAAGTTTGGGTAATAGCTCAAACATATCTTCTTCTACTTTCTACTCTAAAATCTAAACTTGTTCTTCGAAAACTCATTCTCCAAAACTATAAGGCTTTATTAAACAGACATCTTGGGCTTGTTCAAGTTATTTCCTTTGTTTTGCTTCGCATTATTTATTGGTCTCACAAAAAGGCTCTATTTACTTTGGGCTTTTTCCTTATTGACTGTCTGAAAGGAAGCCTCTTAAATTATTTGGGTCCAAACTACTTGACTCGACCTTCTTTTGCATTTTTAGTGCTACGTTCACTCTTATTCATAGTGGGAAAGTCAACCTCATTCAAATCATCCTCAGCATCATGTCCAAAAAAAAAAAATCATCCTCATCAAAATATTGAATATCCACCAAAGAATGAAAGGTTGAATATCGAAAGCTTGATCATTTTTTCTCCTTTGAAGAAGTCGCCTTGACTTTGGTTGTCCTTTGCTGCCTTAGATATTTAAAACTTGGACTTTTGGCTTTGCTTAATAGTGGAGGTGTCAAGTGTATAGGATTGATAAATTGATACACGGACGGGACAGTTAAAATAAATATAGACCAGAAATACCAACACAAAAAGTCAAAACTACCCGCCTTCAACTTCAAATTGTAAAACTTGCAAGCTTCTATACACACTACACCCTAGAGCTCCTTTTCCAGCTCTGAAACTTTCCTCTACTCTGCAAATATTGCCATCCATGGCCACTTCCAAGCTGAAAATATGTCGGTTCCTAATTTTCTCATCCAAAAAGCATCCTTCTCTTTCGTCTTTCTTTGTCCCAAGAACCAATCTCTTGTCATTTCCAGCTTTTCTTCCTTGGTCACAAATCATCCTGAACCCCCACATTTCGTCCTTACCCTTTTTACCTGCTATAACCCAGAGAGTTAGAATGCTCTCATCATCTTCTCAACCCCCAAACCATACCAGAAAGATCAGCACCAAGCTGGTCAACTTTTCCCTCTCAGACTCCGACTCTGAAGAAGTAGAGCAAGTTTCCCAATCGGAATTCGACAAATCCAAACTCCCTCCGCCTTATGATCCTTTCAACAAACAACCCGTTATTGAAGAACCCCAAGACCCCAAAAACCTGCAACAAGTGTTCCACAATATGAGAAGCAATAAGCTACTGGACAATGCCGTTAAGATGTTCGACGCATTGTCAAAAGACGGACTAACCCACGAAGCATTGGAGCTTTTCTCTCAGATTAGAGACAAGGGTCAAATGCCTGACGTGATTTCTCATACAGCCGTTATTGAAGCTTACGCCAATGCGGGTCACTATAAAGACGCTCTTAGAAGTTTCATGCGGATGTTGGCCTCTGGGGTTGCACCCAATGCTTACACATACTCCGTTCTCATCAAGGGCCTTGCTGCTAATGCTAAATATCTTGGGGATGCCAAGAAATATTTAATGGAGATGATTGGAAAAGGGATTACCCCCAATGCAGGTACCTATACGGCTGTTTTCGAGGCGTTTGTGAGGGCAGAGAAGGTGCATGATGCTAAGGAATTTCTACAACAAATGAAGGCCAAGGGATTTGTGCCTAATGAGAAAGATGTGAGAGAGGTTCTTGGTAACAAGAGAGGACCAGTAGTTCCAAGTGTTATGAGTATTCTGTTTGATAAATGATTTTAATTTGACTTGCAATCTTCTGTTTCAAATGTTTGTGGCAACTTTGAAAGGAAACTCCAGGCTTTTTTTGATTCAGCCAGAGCCCAGATGCCAAAGTCTGAACAATTTAGTTAAAAACACTATGTTTTCATAATTTCTCCGAATAAGAAGATGGATTCGAGCCATGAAAGTCACTTAAAATGCTTACTTATGGTAACAATAACATAAAAGCTCCAAGGCTCATGGTCATTAACACTTAAAGATGGACCACATAACTATCCTCAAATCTATCCAGTAATGACAGCTGATGTCAAATTCATATTATTAAATGCATAATACATGAATGCCGTGAGGTTCAGGTATTGAAACACAAATTCCACCCTGTTGATAGAATGCTAAACCATCATTTCCGAAGTAAATTTGACACAGGCTGACTTGTCAGATGAAACCAATATTTCAAATTCAACCATTTTAACGGAGTAAGCAACTGAACTGATAAAGACAAACCCTACTAATCATATTACCGTTGTGTCCAAGAAACATGTCAACCGTTGCGATGTGAATGAAATTCTACTTGATATTTGATATTTCTGGTTTCTCTGATAACTGATTTTGTTGTCCTAAGTTCAAGTTGGATCAATCCAATGAATCACAATGTACCCATAAAATAAAATAAAATCTAATGAATCACAACATGCTTATATGCTAACTACTCCCTCCCATTCAAAATAAATGCAATACTAGGAATATTATACAAACCAAAATAATGATTAATTGGTTTTAAATTAAGTAAAAGATCACTTAAAATGACATTCTTACCCTTCAAAAATTTTTATAAACAATTAGATAAAATTCTTCTCTCCCTTCCCAACTTTCCAAGATAATTAAAGATTTGTTAAGCGTTAAATTTGGGATAGCCAAGCCCATTTAAACACAAAAATCCCAATTTTTTTACCATAGCCAAAAATACTGAAAATACCCTATTTTTCCCATTTTCACAAAATATTTCATAAAACCCTATATTATTTTACACATACAAAGACCTACATTTAATCCACACACACTAAAAAGGGCCCAATATATTACACCTCATACATTAAAAAGGCCCATGAATTCCTCATACATATTAGAAGCCCACACAAGACCCATGTTCCTCAAGGTGGCCCATCGAATTGCCTGGCCCAAGCTTATTACATAAGCGCACAACACAAGTCTTCCCCGCGACAGAAAAGTCTTCACCGTCACATGGCAGCAGAAGCATTGCAGCACACTCAAGGGGAAATCAAAGATGCCGCAGTAAAGATGCCGAGAAAGGAATATTACCAAAGGGAGTAATGTTTGCTTATAACAATTTATATTTTCATATTTAATTACAGCATTAAAAGCTTAACTATCGCAATAATACACACTGGCGATTTGGAATTGCAGAACACGTGGACCAAGACCATGGAGCGGGAAAACACTTTGAAGGAGTGGCTTGGATGGCATGTGAGGATGGGAATCTGTCAAGGTTATTTTTTGGAAGGGACAACTTGCTTGGAGATTGCTCCCTGCTTTAAAGATAAGGTTATGGCAGGAAAAGGAAAGAATCTCCACAGGGGTTGACTTACTGCACTGCCGAGAATCTCAGAGATGAAGTTGACTTAACGCTGCAAAGGCAAAAATAATTCAAAAACGAGAAAAGCAGATTTGTACTTAGACCCGATATGGAAGATGCCGTGGCATAGAGTTGGTGGAATCTTCGGCGGGAATCATGGCCATAGAGAGCACCGTACCGCAGTGGGGGCCTTATAAATAGTCGCGCAGCAAACTTCATCTTCAACAACTTCGACCTCCAGAATTTCCTCTTGTTCTACACATTACTTTCAATTTGCCTTTCTTCAATTTCTTTCCCTTTATCAAGTGTTCCCATCTTCTTTCTTCAATTTGGCCAAAAAAAAAATCTTCTTTCTTCAAGCCCCTTTTTTTCAAAATGTATTTCCCATTTGTTTGTATGGCATGGGCACCACATACAACAAAATCCATCGTATGGTCCTCCTTCATGTTGCGGTGATAGCAAATACATCACCATTAGACAACAATTGCGGGGACACCACATACAACATAGTCCCTCATATGATTCTTGCTATACTTTCACATTACGGTTGTAGCCGAGGCAGTTCCTATATTTGGCAGCCTTCGCACAATCCTTATTACCGTTCCAGGACATGAACTATTCACACACATCCTCTTGGCGGTACTCCACACAACATATTGTAGGAGTGGCTCTCTTGGCCTATGGCAACTCCAACCAACGGTGAGGTAGTTCCCACTACTTGGCAAACCTCCCTGGTTTCTTGCACAGCTCTTCACACACAATTTTGGTCATTTCACAAAGCTCTTCACACTTTGAGCCATCGTACACACTTAACAAGCATTAAGATCAGACCACGCCCATCTTGATCCTCTGATGCACTCACATCAACACATCCTGCAAAGGAAAGCAACAGTCTTGATTTTCTCACACACATGTACTTACTGCAGCATACAATGGCTAAACACATCCTTCAGCCATCATTACCACATTATTTCAGAAGGCACACCATGAAACTTGTAGCAATAGCAAAAAGCAATTTCAAAAAAAAAATTGCAAAAGTATCATCCTTAGCTTCAAGTCATCATCAAAGTGTAGCAATAAAGAAATATTCACTACACATGACTGGCAAAATTTCTATCAACAACTACTATGGTAGCAAAAATTCGCGGAAGGCGATGCTCATAGCAAATAGAGCGCTCATGGCACATAAGCTTTGCTACCTACAACATTAGTAGCCAAGGCACATCTGCAAGAGCTATTCACAAAAATGGGTAATCAAGCACAAAGCAGATCAATCACTTGAGAAGCTCAATTCACAAAAGAAGGAAGTCAAGCTAGTATGGCAGTCAAAGTGTCCTTCAGAGAAATCATAATTTACCACTGCCACAACTGGAGGTCTTTGCTTCTCAACAATTTATATCGCTCAACACAAAAATTCATAGGCACATCAACGGTCACAAAAAATCTATGGCAGCCAAAATAAAAACTCTATGGCAGTATCAACATCAATGGAAGAAAATTTGGTGCATTCATCCAAGCATCTTCATACTTGTAGCTTCTACAAGGAATTCATGGCATTCCAAACCATGATAGTCTACAACTTCATTGGAGGCACATCATAGAAAAATAAAACATCCAGTCACCAAAATTGTGCGGCAGTAGCAGAAAGCTACGGCAAAAGCAACATGGTTACGGCAGAGACAAAATTATGGTAAAAGCAAAGCTCTTACAGAATCTTCCATGGTGATAGCTATCACAACAATACTTAGAGCACATTGCTCTTCAAAAATCAAAATGGTTGGATGCTTCTCACATCCATGGCAGCATCCTACTCCACAACACTACCGACATTAGTATTCTGGAATCTTGACGTCCTCAACTCCTACGGCAGTACTAGAATTCTCAATATCACAAGAGAAAGAGCATCCTTTGTGCCAACCTTGCGGCAATTCTTGATGGCACTTTCATTAACGCCATCACTTGTTGCCATGGAGACACTTCTCAATGGCACCTGCGGTAGTAATCCTATCTCCTAGTAGTATCAAAATGCATAAATCAACCAATGTTGATCAACACATGGAGATTGCAATCTGAAAGTTTCCACCATAACTCACCGCCAAGCGACAAGTATGAGATTTCAGTCTGTCACCTATTTGAGTTCATGCCTTACTGCCGCAAGGCCCTCACTCAAAGGGGGCTAAATGTTACGGGTCAAATTTGGGATAGCCAAGCCCATTTAAACACAAAAATCCCAATTCTTTTACCATTGCTAAAAATACTGAAAATACCATATTTTTCCCATTTTCACAAAATATTTCATAAAAGTCTATATTATTTTACACATACAAAGGCCTACATTTCATCCAGACACACTAAAAGTGGCCCAATATATTACACCTCACACATTAAAAAGGCCCATGAATTCCTCATACATATTAGAAGCCCACACAAGACCCATGTTCCTCAAGGTGGCCCATCGAATTGCCAGGCCCAAGCTTATTACATAAGCGCACAAGACAAGTCTTCCCCGCGGCAGAAAAGTCTTCACCGTCACATGGCAGCAGAAGCATTGCAGCGCCACTCAAGGGGAAATCAAAGATGCCGCAGTAAAGATGCTGAGAAAGGAATATTACCAAAGGGAGTAATGTTTGCTTATAACAGTTTACTTTCACATTTAATTACGGCATTAAAAGCTTCACTATTGCAATAATACACACTGACGATTTGGATTTGGAGAACACGTGGACCAAGACCACGGAGCGGGAAAACACTTTGAAGGAGTGGCTTGGATGGCGTGTGAGGATGGGAATAAGCCATTTTTAAGTGTTCCCATCTTCTTTCTTCAAGCCATTTTTTTTTAAAAAATGTATTTCCCATTTGTTTGAAGTAAATTAATACAATTTTTCTCCCAAATACAATTTTCATATAGTGCTATGTTCTTGGGAACGAAAAACAGAGGCTAACAAAGCCAGTGTTTACTTCGTCGGAATCCCAGTTTTGTGGTAAACGCCATCTACACCGCAGTAATTTTGGCTCTACAACTTGGTTTCTTTTGAGCTCACTGCGGATTTTGTGTGTTATTTAATACCGCTGAGTCTAACTCTAAACTAATTCTACTTCTGCGGTGACACCTCTCTTACCGCAAAACCCTCAACACCAAACTCCATTAAAACACAACCGTGCCTCAACAAGAATCATTCCCAGAATTTCTTCTTGTTCTCCTCATCACTTCAAAGTCACATTTTTGTCAAATTCTTTCCTTAAAGTTGTTTTCCCACCTTATTTCTTCCAACCCATTTTTTATAAGTCATTTGCATGTGTTCCATGATGAATTAATGGAAGAAAACAAGTTCATTCTCTTTATTTGTTAGTTTCATATCTTCCCCTGTTCTAGTGTTCAAAAAAACAGAGGTTAACAGAGCATCTTCATAAAGTCAATTCTGCGGTAGCACCCCTTTTACCGCAGAACTCACTTTGTGAAACACTTTTGCCGCAAGACTTGCTTTACCTAACATTTTACAGCAAATCCCACTTTGCAATAGCACTCTTCATCGCAGAGCTCTCCTTACTGCGGCGGCTCCCATCCTCACCGCATAACTCTCCTTGCTGCGGCAGCACCCTCTTTACCGCAGGGCTCTCCTTACAAATCACTGCCACCTTAGCTTTGCGGTATCTCTAATTCAAGTTTAACCCTCACTCGAAGAAAGGGGCTGGCCAAGAGCCCATTGGAGCAAAGACCAGTCCATTTGCCGTACCGCCACAAAAAGCTCCCCACAAGATTCAACTACCTAACTGTTTATACCTCAATTTACAATTGAGGGTAAATTGGTCTTTGCATAAAGTAAATGAAGATGTGTGGTCAGGATTTAATCAAAAATCTTGATGAAACTTAGTTTCTGCACCACCCTGATTCTGTCAGAATTAGGAAAAATCTTGTAATTAATGAATAAAGGCCAAAATTAATAATTAAATTAATAATAATAATAATAATAATAATTTTCTCCATGAATGTCGCCCCTGCCTATGGGTGTGGTGTGATAGGCCTCAAGGGAGCAGTTTCCTTTAATACTGCTGCCTGACAACTCAGGCAGAGAGTAAAAAAGGGAGTTGTATGCTACCTGACCATGCAGGTGAGAGAAATTATCATGGAATTAAAAGTCTAAGTCTTTCCCAACTCTCAGGGAAGGCCGCCCTGTCCATAGGAAGCAGTCTCCTCACCCCTTGCTCTGAGGAGGCAGGGAGTAACAGTTTGTCAGCAAGTGAAACACTCGCTGAACTAAGGGAGGCTTGAGATTTTATCTCTCACACCCCTCATACGTGATCACCTTAGTATAGTGATCAGGCCGCCTAGTTAGCAGTACTCCCCCAGGAGGCAAATTTGCATTTTATTCGTTTAAGGACAAAAAAGCGAAATTAAGGAAATTGAGCTAGCTAAGGGCTACGGCTCCAACAGGGTGTTTTACCATGATGATCCTTGGGTCACATAGGTCATCCTGGCTAAATTTCATCTCAAATAGATTTAGGATGAAAAACTTATGCTAGTTTTTCAGTTAATGACAGTTTGGGGTGTGAAACCAACTTCTATATGATAGGGAGTTCGGTTTTTCTTATATTTTTTTCCCATAGCTTTATGGAGATAATCTAAGCCTACTGGTGGAAAATCAGCTTCATTGGACTTAGAATGAAAAACTTATGCTAGTTTTTCATTTAAGGACAATTTAGGGAGAGAAACCTAGTTCACCATCAAGGGGAGCTCAGTTTTACTTAGAATTTTTTCCATAGTATTGTGGAGAGAATCTAAGTCCCTTGGCAAAGTTTCAGCTCAATCAGACTTAATGTGAAAAACTTATGCTAGTTTTTCATTTAAGGACAATTTGAGGTGCCAAACCTAGTTCATTATGAAGGGAGGCTCGAATCAAGCCAAGATTTTTACCACGGTCTATGGCTGATATACAAACCCTACTGGTGAAGTTTGGGCTTAATCCGAGCTCGTTTATAACTTTTGCATTATTTTCAATTAAGGCAAAGTGGCTTTGTTACCCCGGGTTAGCCATGGTTCTTAATTAGAAGATATTTTTATGAACGGAAGAGCTAAATATGGCTAAGTCAAGAGTAATTTCGTGGCTAGGGTGTTTAGTTCCAAGACCCAGGGTCACTTCTTAGCCAATCAAGTGATTTCAGCCCATTGGAGTTGTCAGACATGCTACCTAGTACCTCATGCTACCTGGTACCTCATGCTACCTAGTACCTCATGCTACCTAGTACCTGTAGACACCTATTTTTGTCCTGTATCCTTAAATTTAAATTAATTAATTTCTTATTTGGCATTAGAGTCACCCAAGGGTATTTTGGTCATTTTTGCACCCAGGGGGATTTTGGTCATTTTTGCACTCAGGGGCATTTTAGTCATTTTTTAAGTTCATTAGATTATCTAGATTGTATTAAAAAAATAGAAAGAATCTTAATGTATACTTTTGGAATTTTTGCATATTTTCATTTAGTAATTTAGTTTTGTTACACTTTAATCATATAGCTTAATCACTTTTAGTAATAGATTTAGTTTTCAGTTGTGTTTCTCATATTCATTTTTAAGTATGTCCCATCTACTTTCCCTTTCCCATTAGTCATGCTAACCATTAACCACATTAGTTGTTAATCATATTAGAGGCCATTTCATGAAACATGCATTGGCATTTGTTAATCAGATTCATTCTTAAATATTTTCTAAAAGGGAAATTATTCATGGCATATTGGACCATTTCATGTAATTAGCCTTTATTTATTTAAGTACATTCATATAAGCAAAAAAGAATAAATACAAAAAAATAGTAAAAATAAGAAGTGTGTTAACATTCACTATTCTCTCTAGTTTTTGTTTACAATTACAGGTTTTTTTAGGCTACAATATATAGGGTACTTCTCATTGGAATCATCTTTGTGTCTCTCCTTTCTTCTCCATTTGGCACATGAAGAAACTGCACTACCCTCACTGGAGTCGATCTCAAATGCCTTCAATAGAGTGGACCTTGCAAGGAAAAGAAGAGAAATGCAAAGCACAAGAAATGTTCCCCAAGGTCTGAAAACATGAACACTACCAGTAAGTGTACACGTATGCGCTTGGGAAAAGGAGCTTTAGGGCAACATAAAACACGAGGAATGAGATTTGGCCTCATTCTCGAATTGTCAATGAAGCCACAAGGAGGACAAAAGCAAATGCATTAGCAACAGGTATGAGAAAGTGCAAGGAAAAGCTAAAAAATGGGAAACACATTAGAGTGAAAAGCCACATGATGAGTTACAACAAGCGTGGAAAAGGAAACATCAAGGCCAATCAGCAAGGTCAAAAGATAAATGTGCCAAGCAACCTACAACTCAGAACAGGATTATGGCAATTGTAAGGCATGAAGGTTCAAAACAGGAAGCACAATGATTTAAGAGCAAGGCAGAAACTGAAAATGCCAGCAAACAGAGCTCAAAAGGGCAAGGTCAATTCAGCTAGTAATTTATTCAGTACAGTCTCAAGCAGTTACATAATACCGTTAAAGATGTCAATGGTTGTCATCAAGCAAACATGCCACTATACTGAAGCTACATGAATATTCGTTCCTATGAGCAGTGAGCACAGGGCAATAATCAAAGTCACCAATGTAATTCAAAGACAGATACAGTGCAGACTCGCAATGCAGACTCTCAAGGTCAAACAAGACTTGCTTTTCAACATCCAAGCACAAGCTCAAGTAAAGATCAATTCAGCAAAAACATGACATTCACATTAAGCAACATTTAATCTCAGTCTCAATTCAATAAAGATCAATACACCAATACACACTGCATTCAATTTGCCCTCAAACTTAATTCAAGCACAAACTCAATTCAAAATTCTTTCAAAACACAGAACAAGAACAGTGCACCGTGCATATTAGGCAATAAAAGATTCCAGTGTTTTTAAAGGAAAATAGGAAACATACCATAGCAAGAGGTTTATTGGTCAAAAGGTCACCGCCAAGGGCCTTTGCTGACGTGGCCAACTTCTATAGGCTCCAAGCAGGTATCGTTTATCCACCTCAGCAACTTGTAAACAAGGGAAACTCATGTGAATTGTCAATACAGTGGACCATTGCCAGTGTGGCGTTCTCTGGTTGATCCACCTCATCATCAAAAGACCCCTGATATTGGTTCACGTGAGTAGCCAATATAACAACAGAAACAAATGTGAGAGGGAGGAGAGAGAAACGATTCCAGCTAACCTCATACTTGTACCTTCACTGTCTTCATCAGCAACAATAGACAAATTCAGGAATTAAAAGGAATTTACACAAAAAATGAAAATTGGGGACCATAGGATAAGGAGGTGATCTACGGTCAGGGCTAAAACTTAGAGGTTTATATAACCCATTTCAGAGGATTTAAGGAGAGGTTTTTGAGGGAGAAGAAAAGGGGCAACTAGGGTTTTTGGAGTGAAAGAAAATAGGGTTCATCGGTTTTTTTAGGTTTTAATCTGAAAATTTAGAAAAAAAAAAGAAAAAAAGCTTAAAAGGAAAAACTCACCTAACTTGAGATTCGGTCTTGAGCCATGAAGGGAGTTTGAAGCTTTTGTTTCTCGAACCTTTTAAAGAAAAAACGAACCAAAATTTGACCGTCTTCCTGTTTCTTCCTTCTGGTTTGGGATCTAGCCCGCCATTGTCGTTTGTGTGGAAGGGTTTAGATTTCTTCTTTGTAGTGGGTGAGGGTCGGTCTGGGCTTCAGGTTCTAGAAATAGTTTCTAAGAGAGGGAGGCTGCTTTAGTTCTTTTGGGGTCGATCGGAAGAGGGAAAAGAGGCTGCGACAGAGGGGAGCTAGGGTTTGAGTGGCGGAGCAAAAGAAGGAAGATAGTACGGTTTGAGCCTTTTAAAAGAGGTAAACTTTCTGACTCCCTTCAATTTAATCCGTTTTTTTAGTTGATTAAGTTCATGAGGTTGCTAATTTACTCATTTAAGGCTTAAATGTTGCAAGAGTGATTAAATATGTCCTTATACACATGGTCAGATTCGTTCAAGTCCCTCTGCTTATGGGATTGGTTCAATTTCACCCTCTGCAAAATAGTTCTACAAGAAAAATCAAATTTTTAATTAAAAGTTAGGTCCTTTTGATTGTATGGTAATGAAAATGGGATATTTGGTTCAAAGATGTAACCTTTGAATAAAAGATTGAATTTTTAGAGTAATTAGTAAATAAAAATGTCATCTTTGGATAAAAGATTGAATTTTTAGAGTAATTAGTAAATAAAGATGTCATCTTTGGATAAAAGATTGAATTCATAGAGTAATTAGTAAATAAAGATGTCATCTTTGGGTAAAAGATTGAATTTTAGTGTAATTAGTAAATAAAGATGTAACCTTTGAATAAAAGATTGATTTTTTTTAAGTAATTAGTAAATAAAAATGTCATCTTTGGATAAAAGATTGAATTTTTAGAGTAATTAGTGAATAAAAATGTCATCTTTGGGTAAAAGATTGAATTTTTAGTAATTAGTAGGTAAAAATGTCATATTTGGGTAAAAGATTGAAACTTTTAGTAATTAGTAAATAAAAATGTCACCTTTGAGCAAAAGATTGAATTTTTAAATAATTAGTAAATAAGGATGTACCATTTGAATAAAAGATTGAATTTTTGAGTAATTGGTAAATAAAATGTCACTTTGAATTAAAGTTTGAACTTTTAGGCCATTAGTAAGTAAATTGATTAGCTTTTGAAAAATAAATGTTTGGAAGGCTTGATTAAATTAAGATGAGATTAAATTAAATGTAAGACTCAAGTATATATTAATCTTGTTTAAATCTTTTTAAATTTGTACTTGGGCCTTGAATTTGTTGTTGGGTCTTCAAATAGTTTAGATGGATCTAGTCAATCTTTGTGATAGATTTAATCAATACAAGTTCAAGTGCTGCCATGAGTATAAATAGGGGTGTGCACGGTTCGGTTTCGGTCGGTTTCGGCTTTTTTTTTGTTGGTTATTTCGGTTTGAAGTTGTGGGATATATGTAACCGACAACCGACCGAAATCGAAATGAAACCGAAAAGTTCGGTTTGTCGGTTTTCGGTCGGTTGTCGGTTCGGTTTTCGGTTTAGTATAATAAGTTAGAATATTTGTTTTCTTTTTTGTTTTTCATTAAAGTTAGGTTATTAGTTTAATCATATATATTAGTTATAATAAGGTAAATTATTAGTATATTGTAACTAATAAAGTAATAATCACAAGCTATATTAGCCCGCGCTGCTGCTACGGGCGTTCTTTATTTTAGAGTGGTGCTTGATTAACTGATTGAATAAGGATATTAATATAATCAATTATATAAGGGCCAAGAAGATTTTTGGTTCTAGAGTGGTGCTTGATTGATTAATTGATTGAATTATATAAGGTTGCAGTAAAAATGCAATTTAAATGGATTAGTTCTAATTATGTCGCTGGCATAAATCTTTGTTAGCTAACTTTTTAGACATACAAAATTAAGAAAGTCAAGAACATGTTTTTATTTGTAAGTAATAGGAAGTGCAAAGAGGTAATAAAATATGTTGTTAATTGGATAATAATACTCACATTGAACAAATGGTGGTTTTAATTCAGAAGGGGAAAAATATTGAACGGTCCATGTTGAAGGGATGGAGACGGAGAAGAAAGAGGAAAGAGATATGAAGGTGAAAACAAACGGGAGTGATGGAAATGTTTGATTTTTGGCAAACCTGAAGATTGATCAGCACCGAGGAGTTGAAAGGAAGCAGCAACTGAGTTGGTGAGAGGAAAAAAGAAAACATCGAGAGAAACATTAATTAAAAGTAATTAAGGATTTAGGGTTTAGAAGCAATTAATTAAAAGTCTTAAACATTGATTAAAAACAATTAAGGAAGGGAAATGTGTAATTACAAAAAAGGGTAGAAGGAAAAGGAATTGGGGAAACTCATAGAGGGGCTTTTTAGTCATCCGAAAAGTGTGAAAAGACCAAAAATAACCAAAAGGTGGCACCCCATTAATCCTCAATTTGGCCTTTTAGTAATTTCCATTGTAGTTAAAAATAATATAGTATATATGTTTATTTATTTGGTCTTTGTTTTGTTGCTCTTTGGGTCTTCATACTTGTTCATGTGAAGCCCATTCCATGTGTAATTGGGTTATATTGATATGTTTGGATTTCCATTATATTTGAGCCTTGTACTTGGACAATATTTGGGGCTTAGAAGTCTAGCTATCTTAATCCGGCCTAAGTAAATAAAATTAAGGCTTAGAATTTAGGAATAGTTGCATGTGCATCCATATTTAAATTCCGGGATTATATTGTTGTTGCCATGATCATAAGACTGAATTAAAATGACTCCCATGATCATAAGACTGAATTAAGTAAAAAGAGATTAATAAGAGTTAAAGTAATAGTAATCAGTAAATCAGTAATTAAGTAAAAAGAGATTAATCAGAGTTAAAGTAATAGTAATCAGTAAATCAGTAATTAAGTAAAAGAGATTAATCAGAGTTAAGGTAATAGTAACCAGCAAATCAGTAATTAAGTAAAAAGAGGTAAATCAGAGTCAAAGTAATAGTAATCAGTAAATCAGTAATTAAGTAAAAAGAGATTAATCAGAGTAAAAGTAATATAATCAGTAAATCAGTAATTAAGTAAAAAGAGATTAATCAGAGTCAAGGTAGTAGTAATCAGTAAATCAGTAATCAAGTAAAAAGATAGTAATCAGTAAATTGATAATTTAGAGTCAAGGTAAGAGATTAATCAGTAAAGTCAGTAATTAAAGAGTCAAGGTAAAAATAGTAATCAGTAAATCGATAATTAAGAGTCAAAGTGATGGTAATCAGCAAATCAGTAATTAAGAGTTGAGTGATTAATCAGTAAATTGATAATTAAAAGAGAAAGTTGAAACTAGTAATCAGTAATTAAGAAAGGAAGTAAAAGGGACTAATAAGTAAATTAAGAAGAGGTTAATAATTAAATTAGTAATTGAGATTCAAAGTAAGAGGGCTGATCAGTTTTAGCAAATTAGTAAAAGGAAAAAGGAGCAATTAGAAAGTCAACAATTAAGAGTAAAGGTAAATTAACAAATTGGAAATTAAAGAAATAGTAATTAAGAGTACAAGTGAAAGAATGGCAAGTAAGATAGAAAGTAAAAAAAGGCAATCAGTAAGAGTAAGAAGGTAGTCGGTAAAAAGTAAAAGGTAGTCAGTAAGAGTAAGAGAGTAATTAGTAAAGAAGTAAATAGTAATTAGTAAGAGTAAAAGAGCAATCAGTAAAGAGTAACCAGTAAAGAAAAAATGTAAAGAGTAAAGAGTAATTAGTGAAGAAAAAATGGTAAAGAATGAAGAGTAATTAGTAAAATGGTAAAGAGTAAAGAAGTAAAGTAAAGAGAGATCAGTAAAAAGAAAATGGTAAAGAGTAAAGTAAAAAGTAATCAGTAAAGAAAAAATGGTAATCAGTAAAGAGTAATAGTAATCAGTAAGAAGTAAGAAGTAGTGGTAATTAGAAAAGAGTAAAAGGGTAATCAGTAAAAAGTAAAATGGTAATTAGAAAAGAGTAAAAAGGTAATCAGTAAAAAGTAAAATGGAAATTAATAAAAAAGTAAAGAGTAATCAGTAAAGAGAAAAAATAGTAAAGAGTAATTAGTAAAGAGTAAAGAGTAAAAAGTAATCAGTAAAGAAAAAATAGCAAGGAGTGAGAAGAAATCAGTAAAATGGTAAAGGATAAAGAGTAATCAGTAAAGAAAAATGGTAAAGAGTAAAATCTTAATCAGTAAAAAGTAATGGCAATTAGTAAAGAATAAAATATTAACTAGTAATCAGTAAAAAGTGAATAAAAATGATATTTAATAATTTAAGTTGAAAGAAAATAGTTGATATTCAATAATCCTTAAAAAAGAAAAGTAAAGTAAGAAAAGGGTAAAGAAGGATATCAAACAAGGAAAATAAATAAAAGAAGAAAAGTCAGTTTTAAGAAAAAAATAAATAAAGAAAAAAAAGAGAGTCTAAAGGCATGAAAATATTCAAGAATAGTAGCAACCAATAATAGAAACCCATAATTAAGTCTAGACTAGTCAGTGCCGTCTTTTGACGGGCGTCGTGGGGGTGCTAATCCTTCCCCACGCGTACCCGACTCCCGAACCCTTAGGACTCTGATTAATAGACCGTTTATTAGGTTTAGTGTTACCTTCGCCAAGCCAGGGTTAACATTAAGCTTAATAATCTAATAGGTGGCTAATCACACCTAGGTTAAAAAAGATTAGTGGCGACTCCCTTTAGTTTTTAATTCTTTAAGTCGTTAAACGATAGGGTTCGGTACACCCCGGACCCGGACGTTGCGACAGTACCATGAGGGGGAAAGTCGCCTGCTATGCTATAGGTGGTGCCCCACTCTCCTCTCCTCACCCTCCTGTCACCTGCTGCAGCAATCAGAAGGAGAAGGAAGTTTCACTGCAACTTCCTGGAAGTTTCACTGCAACTTCCTGGAAGTTTCATCTGACCAATCAGAAGAGTTCGCTTTCCTCAACAAGTAAAGCCCACCAGATTTCAAGCCCATGCTGCCCCCTATATAAAGGAATCAGTTCCAGAGCTCAGACAGATATCACTCATCTCACAAACTTTCCCAGCGCAATTTTCTCTCAGGCTTTGTGCCTTTTTACTCTTGTTCATCGAGTTCTTACTCGTTCTTTATATTTTCCTTGTTTCAACCTTGTCTCTGGACGTAAAAACATCAAATTCTTGTTTATTTTAGAAAAGACAGCAATCAAATTGCTCTTTTCCCCCTGTTTCAATCTCAATTTCAATCAATCTCCGCTCTTGAAACGCTCTTTTTTAGGAAGTCTTACTCTTGTGGATCCAATGATTTAAATGCTCCGGTGTGACTTTGATCCAGTCCCCACAAATCTCTCTAATCTTTTTAATCTGCTGCTTTTCGCACTAGACCTTGTTGTTTGCTCTAACATTGTCAATTTCAGCAAATTGACTGGCACGCCCCTATGCTGTCATTAAGAAATCTTCGCAGAAACT
The DNA here is from genome assembly GCA_001974805.1 of Corchorus capsularis. Taxonomy (NCBI): domain Eukaryota; kingdom Viridiplantae; phylum Streptophyta; class Magnoliopsida; order Malvales; family Malvaceae; genus Corchorus; species Corchorus capsularis. The sequence goes on from AWWV01015072.1 coordinate 35,430, forward strand.
CTTCAAAGAGATTTTTTGGCGCAACATCTCTTTTTGGCACACCCAACGGGACTCAACAAGGTTTGACTTCCCATCTAAGGCATCTCCAAGAAGCATCTTGCCCATCTCTCTTAGTTTACTTACTCTCTCTCTCTTAGCCGAACGTGCCCACCTCCAGGCAGGTCCACACTGACGGCTCGTTCAACGTTCAAGCTGGGACAGATCATCTTGTTTTCCCACCTTAACGTTCTGAAGGTCTACTTTCTTTTTACTTTTTTTCGCATTTTTACTTTTGTTTTTTCCTACAACTCAGCCATGCCACCTAAAGGAGGAGACAAAAAAACTCAAGACTCCTTAAGTCAGAGTCCACTTGGATCTACTGGACGGAGAGATGAGGAAGATGACTCCCCTCTTAGGCTGAACAATGCTAGCCTGTGGTGTGCTCTCGAGGGTATTGCTCAGTCTCTTGAGAAGTTTAACAACTCTCAAGATCTCATGATGCAACAGATGGCTCAACAAAGGGCTGACTCTCAGCAGAACATCGAACAACTCATCAACAAGTTGGAGGGTGGACTTGGAGGCCAAGGGCTCGGGGGGCAAAACCAACAACTGATTGTTTTACAGCCCAGCGCCCTGCCTCTGCAACAAGTCCTCAATTAGGTGAACAACCAACATTTAACACCTCCACCTCCACCTCCTCTCCCTCAAGGACCTGTCCAACCAAGGCTTGGAGGTGAGAACCACCTTGTGAATCAACAAGAAGCTGGTGACAATGCTGCTGATAACATAAATGAGGAGGTCAACAACGTTGAACCTCGAGTGGTAGCCTATGTACCACCTCATGTGAGGAATGGAAATGGCAACGGAGCAAGGAATGGCCAACAACGCTATCCCCCTCCACGCCACCTTCCCCAAGAGGGATCGGTCAATCAGAACAACATAAAAGAACTAATTGAGGACATGATTGGTCCTGCATACCGAAGGATTGGTCGGCCATCCTTACAGAAGCCTTATCCTGAGGAGTATGATAGACTTTATCCACTCCATCGAGGATACAAAGTCCCTGATTTCACTTTTTTCTGCGGAACTTCAAGTGAACAGTCGACTTTGGAACACATTGCTAGCTTCACTGTGCAATGTGGAGAGGCTAACTCTGGATACCACAAGCTTAGTCTCTTTCTGTAGACACCTATTTCTGGCCCGTATACTTTAATTTAGAATAAATTGCTCATTTATTTGCAATGGGGGGCATTTGAGTCAATTCCTAATTTTCTAGGGGGCATTTCGATAGACTTGCATCTTGTATCAGCCTTTGCAGTTCACTTTAGCTTGCATTAGCATTTAGCATATCATATTTGCATAGTATGCATCATATTTGCATGGCTTAATTAAGCACTTGGGCTAAAACTACTCTTAATTGGATTATTGATAGCCCATTCACCTATTTGGTTCATGTTTGGCTTGCATTTGACTTTGGGCTTGCATTTGAACCCTAATTATTGGACTTCCATGGGGCATATTTCTAGGCCAAATTTTACCAGGGATGGTTTATTCTTTCAAAAAAGAAAAAAGAGAGAAAGAAAAAGAAGAAAAAGAAGTTTATAGTTACAGGTTATAGTTTATAATTGTTACAAAAAATACAAAAATAGAGAGTAGAGATTGTCGTTGGTAAGATGCAAAGGCTTATTGCCTTCAATCCTAATTTGGGCATGTGGCTACCTTTCGGTCCCATCCTTCTCAAGTCTCGGCTGACAAATGTGGAGAAAGAAAATGGAATTCACATGGAAGCTTAATGCTGCCTGCACAACAAAGAGAATATGTGATTAGTGGCAATTAAGAGATGAACTTAAGGACAAGCCATTGCAGCGCAGCAAGGCTTTGAAAGCCAATCCAGCAAGCAGAATAACAGAACCAATAGTCAAGTTATAGGTATTTAGACAACATGCACAACCACAAAACAAACAAGATGCATAACATAACAATGGTAGTACAATTAGGATTATAGGCATTTTATCACTGCATTTTCAGCCAACATTTCACTACTTATATCATAGCAGCAAGTTCAGTTTTAACATGATATCATCATTAATTGGGTACATTGTTTAGTGCAGATATTTCAGTTAGCATTAAAGCATTTAACATCCAGCAAGAATTTATAGATAAGCATCTTAGACATTGGCATTAAGTTTATGTCGAGTCAGAGCATTCATGGTTACATTAGTGGCATCTTGTAGTCCATAAAGCAGCAAGCTTAATTATGTATTATCACCCTATCACATCATAGTAAGAGTCATGAATTTTTACTTAGATTAATTTGCTTAGTAAACATATGCAAGGAAGATAATAAAGAAAAGCATTGTCAGCATTTTATTTAAGTCAAGACATTTTTAATAAAAAAACTTCATTGCATTCATCATAGCAGTGAGTTCAATTCCGGCATAATGTCATCCCATTCCATAATACATTAGTAGGCACAAAACATTTGCAATTCACACACAAGATATCAATATAGCAACAATGGATCAGGCAATCACAGGTAAATAGAGGAAAATGAATTTACCAAGAAATTAAGTTGAAATTACAGCAGGTTACCTATACAGCTCACAATCCACCTGTACAAGAGGACAAGTTCAGTTAGTATGAAAATAAGGATAAGAAGGGGAGTGGAAATTACAAGGAAAGGAGAAGAAGGTGACTCATCTCAATCCAGCTCAATTCCCGCTCCATCCTTATCCTCTTCCCACATGCACCACAACGAAACAAAAGATCAGAAATGACCGGAGACAAAAAAAAAACTTAGCTGGCAAGGGGAAGCCGATCTTATCCTTCCACCAACTCCCTCTATAAAACAGAGATTGATTAACTTATTTCGGGAGGGGGGAGAAAATTTCAGAGGGAGAAATACGGGGCAGAGATTCGGTATTAGGGTTTATAAGTTCAAATGGGGGGGGGGGGGATTTTTAGTGAGAGAAAAGGCTGCAAAAATTAGGTTGATAATTCGGGGATTCCTGGAAAACAAGACTCTGACTAAAAAAGGAGGAGTTGATATTCTTTCATCCTCTCTGAAAATTTTGATGGTGATTCAGAAGCTTAAAGTTGAGGAAAAGTTTCAAAGGAGAGCAAGAGAGGAGTAAGCAAGAACTGAGCCGCCGGGATTCAATGGTGTGGGGTTCGGGTACAAAGGATTGATGGCTCGGACTCTCGAATTCAAAGCCTGGTTCGGTGAGGAAAGAGAGTATGAAGTAGGAAGCTACAAACCTCAGTTTGAAGATCATCAGACAACTAGATGCCGAAATCGAAAAGGTTTAACTTTGCTTCGACACAGTCTCGATTGAAGGATTTCCTAGCGGTTTTTGAAGGAAGCAAGGCAGGATTCGGGCTGAGGACGACGAGGTGGACCAATCAACTTTTGAGCTCCGATGGCGATCATTTCCGACAACGACACGGCGCCCATGGCGGTCCGGTCAATAGCTGCGATTCCCGGCAAGGCTAAGAGTGGCGGCTAGGGTTCAGAGGAGAAAGAAAGCTGTGAAGAAGAAGAAGGAAGCGGAGCTTATATAGCCCGTACAACTTAAGCCAAAACGGCGTAGTTTCGGTTCAAACTCATGTATAAGTTCTGATTTTAATTCTATTTAGTCCTTATTCAGCATATTCAAGTCTTGATTAGTACAATTGAGTCCTGTAACTAACTAGCGTTTACGTTTAGGTCCCTGTCTTCGGTAAATTAAGTCAACTAGGTCCTTAGATTTCCATTTTGTTAATAATTTGGTAATTAAATTTACTAATCATATGAAAAAATATGTATGAGACAAAGCATTTGCATCCATGTTTGTATTTACCTAAATGTTTATATGTTATTAAATGCCATGTCATTCGAGATTAAATAATTTGATTCCAAGGATGGAATAATCGGTTGGAACGTAGACAGTGTTTGTCTGTTTCAACCTGAGTTTCCTAGGCTTGAAACATCTAAATGGGGGTCTTACCAATCAAGTGGAAGGCTCCAAAATAGTGTTTCTCGTATAATCACACGGTAAACACCTTTACCAGATCACATGCATCATATGCATCCATAATTCAGTCAAAGATTTAATTCAAGGCCATTAAGCTAAGCAGAGAAGAGTAAACAGTGATAAGCTTAATTCTGAGTAATTAAGCTAAAGAGAAGAAGAAAAGAGTAAACAATAAATAGGTTTAATTCAGAGTAATTAACCTAAGCAGTAAAAGGAGAAAATCAGTAAATAGGTTTAATCCCGAGTAATTAACCTAAGTAGTAAAAGGGGATAATCAGTAAATAGGTTTAATTCAGAGTAATTAACCTAAGCAGTAAAAGGAAAAAATTCAGAGTAATTAACCTAAGAAGTAAAAGCAGTAAAGCAGTAAGCAGGTTTAATTCAGAGTAATTAACCTAAGCAGTAAAAAGAGAAAATTAGTAAACAGGTCTAATTCAGAGTAATTAACCTAAGCAGTGAAAGGAGTAATCAGTAATTAGTTTAATTCTGGGCAATTAAATTAAAAAGAGTAAAAGCAGGAGTAATAGCAGGGTACTTTAATTCAGAGTAATTAGACTAAAAAGAAGTAAAAGAAAGAGTAATCAACATATAGCTTAATTCAGAGTAATTAAGCTAAAGAAGAAAGAGTAAGTAAGTAATTAGTTTAATTCAAAGTAATTAAGCTAAAGCAGTAAAAGAAGGAAGAGTAATCAGTAGAAAGGAGTGAAAATAAGAAAAGTAATCAGTAGAAGAAAAAGAGTAAGAGTAGAAGAAGTAATCAGTAAAAAAGAGTAGAAAGAAGAGGAGTAATCAGCAGAGTAAAGTAAAAGTAAAAGAAGTAATCAGCAGAATGAAGTAAAAGTAAGAGAAGCAATCAGCAAAATGAAGTAGAAGTAAAAGGAGTAAGAGAAGTAAAAGGGAGTAAAAGGAGTAAAAGAGTAAAAGGAGTAAAAGAAGTAAAAGGAGTAAACAGTAGTAATTAGCTTAATTCAGAGTAATTAAGTTAAGAAAGAGTAATCAGAGTAAAAGTTGTAAACAGTAGAAATTAAGAAAGAGTAATCAGAGTAAAAGGGGTAAAAGAAGTAAAAAGAGTAATCAGTAGTAACTAACTTTCAGAGCAATTAAGTTAATCAAGAATTAAAAGGAGAAAGCAGTAGCAATTAGCTTAATTCGGGGTAACCGAGTCAGTAGTAAGACAATGGGTTAACATTAAAAGTCTTTAAATGTAGCATGAATAGACTTAAGAATCAGGGATAATGACAACCAACGGTAAGAACCAACAATTAGTTCTAGACTAGTCAGTGCCGTCATTTCGACGGGCATCGTGGGGGTGCTAATCCTTCCCACGCGTACCCGACTCCCGAACCATAGAATCTCTGGTTAAGTAGACTTTATTAGGTTTAGTATTACCTTTGCCAAGCTTAGGTTAATATTAAGTTTAATAATTGGATAGGTGGCTAATCACACCTAAAAAAAAAAGATTAGTGGGGACTCCCCATAAGAATGTAATAGTAGTCATCCCCCCAAGTCGTTCAGACGGCGGGGTCCGGTCACCCCCTCTCCCCGGTCCCGCACGTTGCGACACTTTCCTAATTCTGTCACTGGAGTGGCGTTCATATGGTATATTTGATGCACCCAAGGCTTATCATGGAGGGAATGATGCGCCAAGGACTTATCATGGACTTGAAGACAAGCATGGAGAGCTTGGAAAGGATGATCAAGAGCTGCAAGGAAGCGTGGACAAGCTTAAAGGAGAGGATGTAATCACAATTCACCAAGAAGATGCCATTAAGATGCCATTTGATCCTTTGAAGATGCCATTAGGTCCGATGACAAGAGCAAGAGCTAAGAGATTCAAGGATGCACTCATGGGCCTTGTTCGAACTCATCTTGAAGACTTGAAGACCACTGAAGTTCAATTGAAGAGCTTTGGTGATGATTTTGGCAAGAAATTACAAATTAATTACAAGTTCATCACATTGCTTGCTATTGATTCTAGATGGCCGGATTGACATCATGGCATGAGCCCATTATCATTAGTTATCTTTGTTTGGGCTTAATTATATCTTAAATTATCTTATTTTTAAGTTTGGACCTTATTTGGATTGGGCCTTTGTTGACTAAGTCCAATCCTTGTTTAATTATGTCTTTATTTCCTTTTCTTAGTTGGGCAAGGACTAGTTTTTCCCTAGCCCTTATATTTGGACGAAAATTAGGATTTATTTTAGGATTTTGGTTGACCCTATCACTATATAAGGCCACCAATATCTCTTGTAAACACAAGCTAAGTTAATCAATAAAGTTGAGAGGTTTATACCCACATCGATTTCTTTGGCTTCATTGTTCTAGTTTGAGCAAACTTAGGGTTCTTCATCTTGTAGAGTCCTAGCAAGCAATTAGGTTGAGATAACTTAGTTGTTTGTGAATCTTGTGATCTTGAGAATTCAATTGCAGGTCTATTTGAGTGCTTAAGGCCGAAGAAAGAGGAGGGATAGCTTTGTGAAGATCATCGACATACAAGTCTAGGAGTTGAAGAAGTTCAAGTCGACTTTGGTGGATATTCAAAGGGGATTTTGAATCTAATACAACTAGATTCGTATCAATATTAACCTACCGCCTAACTCTGTGAGAACTTGGGAGGAGATGGAGAGGCTGTTCCACACTCAGTTCTATAGGACTGAGCCTGAGGTATCCATGGCTGACCCGTCTCGCCTTTATCAAAGAAAATGAAAGTCAGCTGAGGACTACTTAGCTCGCTTCAAGAAGCTAAGGAGTAGGTGCCGTACACCTCTTCAACAGATGGAGTTTGTGCGTCTGGCTCAAAATGAACTTGACATAGAGCTTCGAAAGAAGTTCGAAGGAATTGACTTCAGAGACTTCTTCGAGATGTCATCCAAAGTGACTAGGTACGAAACCCTTCTTTGGGAAGAGAATGAACGAAGAAGTTCATCTTATGGCACTTACTATCAAGAGCCAAACTATGAGCTTGGAGTTGCTGAGGTCAAGGCTGACCAGCCTATTGAATGTCCATGTCTGATAAAGGCAGGGGTTGGACACCCTCAGACTCAAGAAAGGTTTGTAGCCATGTATCAGCGCCAGGCGGAAAAGAAACCTTATGATGGAAGCATGACTTATTCATTTGACACTTAAAAAATGAATGAGATCTTTGACTTTTTACATAAGTCTGGCGTGATCAAGCTCCCTCCTGGGCATGTACTTCCTTCACCTGAAGACATTAGGGAAGAGAATATTGAAAGTATCATGACTCTTGGAGGCATTTAACCAGCAATTGTATTGTGTTCAAGAATGTAGTACAAGAAAAGATAGAGAAAGGAATCTTCAAATTCCCTGAGACCCAAGAAAGACATAGGAGTTGAGAAGGATCCTTTCCCGGCTCCTGTACACATGGTCACTTTCAACCTCCCAAAAGATGGAAAAGTGGCCAAGAAAGGAGAAGCTACACCTCAGAGGACGCCCTTGGCTACAAGAACCCCCTTGTCAGCCAGCCTTCAGTCAGAAGGTGAGTTCTGTTACCACACTTCTAAAATTAAGAAGTTAGTGGATAAAACTAAGTCTTTGGGTTTGCATTTAGATCGTCCCTGGTATCCAGACTCGGCTGATGTAAGACTCAGAGCACCAAGGAGGAAGCTGGAACTTTTCTCATCTGAGGATGAGGAAGAACCTACTAAGCATCCTCACGCTTCTTCGAAGAAACAAGTTAGAAGGAAGTTGGACTTCTCCTCGAAGACTCCAATCCAAAAGGAGAAGAAGAGCAAGTCAAAACATGTTCCCAACTCGGGGGGCAAGCAAGAGACTTCTCTCCTCCCTCCTAAGTCAAGAAAGTGGGAGTTTGGGGAGTCATCATCCAAAGTAGCACCCTTCTCTTCCCATTTGACTACATCTCTTCCTCGAAAGAAGCAAAGGACCTCCAAAGAACATGATGAGCAACCAAAAGTTGAGTTTCATCCTAAGTCTCAAAAGACTAAGGCCCTGTTTGGCGCATCGTTTGGATCGATTGGGTCGGTTAGTGGCCCAAACGGCTTACCAAACACTTTTCCCTGGTGGGATCAGTTGGCCTCCATTAAACACATGTTTTACAACCACCGAAAATATTCTCATCTGTACAGTAACAAATTTTATCTGTACAGTAACAAATGTAACACATACAGTAACCAATTTTACTCTCACCGGATCAATCTCACCAGTATACCAAATAGGGCCTAAGAGAGAAATTAGACCTTGGTCGGATCATAAGAAGGAGGAATACCGTGATGCTGTTGTGAGGAAAGAGATGAAGATACGAGAGGACCATGCACGACCAAAGATGGTCAAACCACCATCCAATGCTCAAAAGGATGTGTGGCAAAAAGTGCAGCATCCCAAGTTCCCTATTCAAAGGAATAGGAAGACTTGGAGGAGACGTGAACTCCGAAAGAGGGCGAAAGCTCGAAAGGAGGACACAGATGACGCCATGGAAATCGATGTGAGTGGGTCACCACCCATCAATGAGATAGAAACATCTCTCATGAACCTAGCAGACATGGGAGTGGAGTTATGCAAGGGAAAGATCCTCTTAGAGGAAGCAAAGCTCAAGGAAATAGCACTCCAGCTAGATTGAAAGGAGGCAGAGCTACAAGAACTAAGGCAAACCCTGATAGTCATAGTCCATGGAAGTGAAGAATACACTTGCCATGAGCTAGCTGAGAAGGGCGCCATAGATGAAGAAGCAGTCCTTGCCTACAGGAGACTAGCTATGAGAGCTCTTACCTTAGACTATGAGGATGACTTCGAGCTCTGTAGTATTGACGAAGATTCATACTATAGAAAGTTTCCTCATGAGGCTTTGCAAAAGAAACTTGAAGGTTGGCCTTCATACGAGGCCACTCAAGACCTACTTCACATTGAAGAAGGCATGTCTCCATGGCAAATATCTATTTTGCTTGAAAAGGCAAAGTTAGATAAGGAGAAGGAAGAGTTTGAAGCCGAAAGACATAAACATGTCGAGGCTAAGAATTTTCTCTTCGAAAGACAGGAAACCATAGATGATGCCTATAGACAACTCCTTCGAAAGATCTTTGTCAAAGAACTTAAGTTGGAGAGGTCTTAGAAGATTCAAGATGGACTATTGACTTCCAACAAGGAGGTTGATGGCGCCATTCCTGAAGAAGATGCTGAACCAACTTCATCTGAACAAAACTTGGTATGTGATGAAAGTATGGGAGGCGCCCTGGATGACATGAGTGAGGAAGAAACCTTGGCTGCTGAAGACTTTGACAACAAATCTGTTGATTCATTGACCTTTGGGCAGTTCATGGTTGACCTTAATCATACTATCCTTACACTTCCATACACATTCGCTGCTAATTTGAAAGAGCAAGTGGAATCATTTGAACCACCCTCTTATCAAGAAGTTGAGGATGTCACCGAGGTTCCTCAAGAAGAAGACTCGGGGGGCAACAACTTAGATGACTCTAAAGCCATGGTTTTCACCAAGCCTGATGAAAGTGCCACATGCCACATCAAGCCCTTTTACATCAAAGCTCATGTTGATGGCATCCCTTTAAACAGAGTCCTTGTTGACAATGGTGCAACAGTGAACCTCATCCCTTTCTCATCTCTAAGAAAGCTTGGAAAAAGTACTGATGACTTAATCCAGTCAGATGTTACTGTGAGTGACTTCTCTGGCGCCATTAAGAAAACCAGGGGCATATTGCCTGCTCAACTTACCATCGGATCGAAACATCCCTCTCTGCATTCTTTGTAGTTGATTCTTCGTCAACTTACAACATGTTGCTAGGGAGAGATTGGATTCACTCCAATTGGTGTGTGCCATCATCTTTACATCAACTTTTGATGTTTTGGAATGGTACTGAAGTTGAAGTAGTTAAGGCCGACAACAGACCTTTCAAAGTTTAGTCTCACGTAGTCGATGTGAGGTTCTACGATGTAAGCACTGGACCTATTAGGTTCATGGGTGAGGACAAGTATGGAAGGCCCTACCCCATCATCTCCACTGGAGAAATCGAACAAGAAGCCTTGAAAGAGGCGATGGAAACTCTTGTGCGGCATGATGCCTTGATTCCATTCAAGCCGCTTCCATGTGCTCCCATCATAGAAGAAGTTCTATGAGTACACAACCTGAGAAAGTTGTGTTGGCCAACGATACCTTGAAAAAGTTATCGGCTTTGGCCTTGGACATAAAGCTTCAAAGCTTAGAGGACTCAACCGCCCCAACAACTAATGCGGTTTATCAAGACTTAGATGAGATCACCATAGAAGAACTTGATCGTGCTCCCATGAAACTTGATGATCTCAAGGCTGAAGTGCAAGATCCTTTACTTGAAGTGAATCTTGGCACGAAAGAAGAGCCTAGGCCGACATACATAAGTCAGCTGTTAGCTGAAGAAGACAAGCCACACTTTGTAGCCCTGTTAAAGGAATAAAAAGACTGTTTCGCATGGGACTATAACGAAATGCCTAGCTTAAGTCGTGAATTGGTTGAACATCACCTCCCAATCATCGAAGGTACAATCCCTATCAACAAACTCCTAGAAGAATGGCTAATGATGTCGTTCTTAAAGTCAAAGAGGAAGTTGAAAGGCTCCTTAAAGCAAGATTCATTTGTACCGTAAGGTATATTGAATGGATATCAAACATTGTTCCTGTGATTAAAAAGAATGGTAAAATCAGGGTGTGTGTTGACTTTTGCAACTTGAATGCAACCACCCTTAAAGATGAGTATCCTATGCATGTTGCAGATTTACTTATCGATGGAGCCCCCCCAACATCGAGTGTTATCATTCATGGATGGACACAGTGGCTACAACCAAATCTACATAGTAGAGGAGGATGTTCCAAAAACTGTTTTTCGTTGTCCAGGTGCAATTGGCACATTTGAGTGGGTAGTCATACCCTTTGGACTCAAAAATGCTGGTGCAACCTCTCAACAAGCAATGAATGCCATCTTCCATGACATGATTGGTAAGTTCATGGAAGTTTACATAGATGATATTGTGGTTAAGTCACATAATCACCTTGACCACATTGATCATCTAAGGCGCTAATTCGAAAGAATGAGGCAACATGGCTTGAAAATGAATCCATTGAAATGTGCCTTTGGTGTTAGTGCAGGTAACTTCCTTGGATTTTTGGTTCATCAATGAGGAATCGAGATAGACCAAAACAATGCAAGAGTTATCCTACAGGCTAAGCCGCCCACCTCTAAGAAGGAGCTACAACGTTTCCTTGGACAAGTGAACTTTTTACGAAGATTCATCTCCAATACTACTGGTAAAACCAAGGCGTTTTCACCACTATTGAAGTTGAAAGATAAGGAAGAGTTCCAATGGAATGACGAACATCAAGAAGTTTTCGAGGCTATCAAAAAGTACTTAGCTTTGCCTCCTGTCTTAGGTCCTCCTAAGAAAAATCAAACTTTGTACTTGTACATTTCAGCCACTGAATCCTCTATTGGATCTTTGTTGGCTCAGGGTATAGGTAAAGGAAAGGAACAAGCAGTATATTATTTGAGTAGGACTCTTACTGATGTAGAAACCAGATATAGTCCTATTGAAAAGTTTTGTTTGTCACTCTATTTCACAGCAATAAAACTTAGACATTACATGCTTTACTTTGATGTCTGCATTATTGCTAAAACTGATGTAGTAAAATACATGCTAAGTCGGCCCTTCCTTAGAGGCCACCTAGGAAAGTGGTGCTTGGCACTCACCGAGTTTAGCTTCAAATACATACCTCCGAAAGCAGTCAAGGGTCAAGCCATTGCAGACTTTTTGGCCGACCATCCCTGCTTAGATCTGGGGGAGGAATTTGAAGATTCAAACTTTGTCATGGAGGTGTCTTTGATACCATGGGTACTAGAATTCGATGGCTCTAGCCCTGCTAACTCAGCAGGTGCAGGGATCATAATCATTTCTCCTGATGATGACTACACCATGATGTTGTTTCATCTAGACTTCGATTGTACTAACAATCAAGCTGAGTATGAAGCAGTCATCATTGGTTTAGAATTACTCAGAGAAATGAAAGTATCCACAGTACACATCAAAGGAGACTCTCTGCTGGTTATTAACCAACTCACTCGAGAATTCAATTGCACAAGCCCATCCTTGCTACCATATTTATGCAATGGCAGTGCAATTGTTAGAGAAATTTGATGATGTAAGGATAGAACATGTCCCAAGACATCAGAACAAAGCTGCAAACGTTGTTGCACAGCTTGCTTCTGGTATTTCCATTCTAGATGACATTTGGAGGAAAGTGGTAAATGTTGAGAGGAGAAGCATGCCTTCAATATTTATTAGGGACAATGTACTTGTGATCGGTCATTGAACAAATCACAAGATAATTCCCCACAAAACTTAACTAAATAGCTAGGGTAAGTAGGGGTCGAATCCACAGGGAGAGAGGATAATTTCTTTACTAATTAATTATGTTAAAAACGAGTAGTTTGAAAGAAGAGAGTAGTTTGAAATTCTAAATTATAACTTCCAAAGCAAATTAAGAACAAAGTAAATTAAGTAATCAACTATGCAAAACAAGCCTCCAACATAGAACCTGTTTCACTCTTGACAAGATTAATCATGAATCATTGACACAAAACATGAATTTGATATTAATTGCCAATCAATTAAGCACCATAAATCATTCCAAAGTAGTATATATCATAAGACGTAGGCATCAACTTTCATTAGAACAAATTACTCCTCTTAATATCTTAACAATTCCACTTGAATAAATGGTCTAGGGCGAGGACTCCTACTTTCCCTAACATGCTACTAGTCAACCTTTCTCCGTTCGGTCCAAAGATCAACACTTTTATTCCATCAACCAGTTCCAGAATAAAGCATTAAGATTATTATATGCTTGCATGCTTAATTAAATTAAAACCAAACTTACCTACACCTATTTCCGTTCGGTCTATAGGTTTCAATAAGGTTTGATATCCCATTGAACTAGGACTCCTAAGCTTAATTGTTACTTTGAATCAAAGATTCTAACTATAGCATCCATATTTATCAAGATTAGTAGCGCTCCTAACAAATCAAACATGAACACAAAAGATGAAGTACAGAGATAAGAAACATATTCAAGTAAAATCAAATTATTAAGAACAAAAGTCTCCCCATAAATAAAATGTCAAGAGATCAATATGATCCTACATTGGAGAAAATAAAAGATTAGCTACTCATGAATTGAGTAGCCATCAAAAGAAAAAGGAATAGAAAAACCTAGAAAGATAGAGTATGGCCGGCGGCTCCCTTAGCTCTCCAAATTCGTCCAACCTCCAAAACTCCTTTTCTAGAGAGAAAAGGTGGCTATTTATACTAGAGACTTAGGGTTAACTTAACCTAGGACAAGATAATAATTTAAACTCATTAAACCACCTTTAATTGGGTTTAAAGTCGTCCTCCAAGTCTGGGCTATCCCTTAGTACCGAATTAGGGTTTATCATATCATCTTGGGCTTGATTTAGGGCTTTTCAAGGTCCAGCATGTCTGCAGAAACTTCAGGGGCATTTTCGTCCATGATAACGGCAAAACTGGGCTTTGACCAAAACACAAAAGTTGTAGCTCTCGGAGTTAGCTTTCTAACGCCTACTCATATGCCTCAAACGGAGTTCTAGATCGAAAGTTATGGCCAAATTACAGAAGGGTCGCAAAATCTGGAAACAATTGGAGAAGCTTCAAGGTGAAGTGACGCGGGATGTTGCTGGCGCGCGCGCGGGTGCTGGCCTGGACTCCCCCTAAGCGCCCATGTCGTTGGCTTGTGCGCCCAGGGCGTTGGCCTCAGGCCCCAAGTCGCCTGCGCCCATATGGGTGCTGGGTGGCGCTCCCGACTGGCGCTGGGCGCCCATGCGGCATGCTTGGCGCCCCATGTGGTTTGCCTCGTGCCCCATGTGCTCCAGTGCTACGACGCCTCTTGACATGTCTTCTTGCCTTGAAATTCAACTTTGCTCCTTTGCTTAAAACTCTTGAAAATCAATCTTATGATGATAAAATTGACTCTTCAAGCTCTTCAATCACGATCATATTGGCTCCATTCTTCATCCAAACTGTCATTGGAAAATATTTGTGTAAATAATCATCCAAAAAGGCTCCAAAACGGCACAAAATTGGTGATTTTGCACTTTTCTTCCCTTTAACACCTATAAACACAAATATACCAAATATAAGGCATAATCAAGCATAAAATACCCAAAAAGCATAGGAAAATGACCATAAAAAGATGCATAATTTTGGTCTGATCATATTTCCCCCACACTTAAGCTTTGCTGGTCCCTAGCAAACTAGTGCACTTTTCTCAAAAGAAGGGTTAAAACAATTTCAATTGCACACACATACTAAGAGATAATCTAACCATGAAATCAAGATAGCAAAGAATAATGAGAATACTCAATACTAAGAATTAAGAAATAACAAACACCATCATTCTTAAGTAAACATAATAAGAGAAATTCAATTCACTTATCATCCTCTTCTTCACATGACTATCACTTACTATAAGCTTGTGTATACATCTATCTCTAAAGAAAAAGTAATATCATGGATATTCATCAAGGATTGAGATGGGTTATAAAAGGTGGCTTACTTTTAAGAGAACAAGGTTACTAACCTTAGAAGTGTTCATGATTTAGGGGTTACTAACTCCCTTTTTCTTTTTGAGGTTACTAACACTCATTATTTTTTCAGAGGGACAATACTTCCGCATTCCATGCCTCTTATCCTCTTTCCATGGGTTATTAACTCCTTTTGTTAAAGAAAAGAGTGACAACAATGGAAAAGTTTTTTTTTTATATTAAAGCAGAAATACCTCTTCTCCTCTTTTCATGAAAACACTTCTTTCTAAAGATTTTAGCTACCCTTAATACCCCCACACTTATTACTTGACATATCCATGACATACTCTCATATATATAATCAAGATTCAACACAAGTTCTAGACGTAATAAGTCATGAAAGCATTGGATAAATAAGCTCATATCACAATCTCAAATTATGCTTAATTCTAAGAAATCAAATACATGCTAAAACTTAATCAAAGATTAAAGCATTCTTAATACTCTAAGCATCAATCTTTCACAATTAAACCAATCACTTAACATGTATATAACAATTAAAATCGAATTTTCCAAAATTTTAGGGATAAGGAACTACCTAACCAATCCTAAAAACTAATCCTAAAGTTAACACTAAAACTAAACATGCGAAAATTATTCCACTTTCGTAGGTGTACAGCGGCACTTAGCTCGTGACGCAAGCCATTTCAACCTAAGACTGAAGGGGTACTTAGGAGGTGTTATGTCACCTGAGGGTTTACTTAACTAGAACGATACCCACAAACATTTTTTTTCTTTTTTTTATACTTAAGCATTCACCTATCTCCTCCCCCACACTTAAACTCAACATTGTCCTCAATGTGAAAGTAAACAACAAATCAAACAATTAAAGGTTGCTTGCGAAAAGTAAAAAGTTGAAGGTTGAGCGGCATACCTTGTATGGTTGATGAAGTTGTGACTTAGACTTAAAGACAATAATCAAATTAAAAGGGAAAAGGGAAAGGGGAAAACTTAATTGTCTTATTGATAGAAAAATAAAAACATGCTTAAAATAAATAGCTACTACCTAAGTGCATAAAAGTAAAAATAAAATTTCTAAGATCTAAGTTCAATCAATAGGCTCATCAATAGCCTTTTCCATAAGCTCAACAAATTCCTCCAAGCTGTGGACAATGCCATTAGACTTGGGGAATAAGTAAAGGCAATTACCTAGGAAACATCTAGAAAGCGCTCAAACCTGATTGGAGGAGAGAAAATTCGGAGTTAAATTGGTTTAGGATTGAAATCCTAGTCCAATTTGGAATTGGAGTCACGCTGTCAATTTGTCAGGGGCTGAACTGGGTGTTGGGCCTTGTCGCCTTGGTGCTGAGGCATTACGCCTGGGCGCCCAGCGGCAGTCGGGCCTCCTGCCCTGGGTTGCTGTGGCCTTATCGACATGGGTATTCAGTTAGAACATATGGGTCCCCATGCGACTTCACAACTACAATTCTTATGTTCCTCAATTCAAATATGTAAATCCAATCATCAATTAAAATTCACATATGAGAATAATCAAAGTTTAAGTATACTTCCCTTGCCTCCTCGGTGTTGCTTAGGTCTTAGAATCCTACAAAATTAGAAACACAAGGAGCAAAAATATGAAAATTGAAAGGTTAGAAATTAGCTAAATTAGATTGGGTTGCCTCCCAATAAGCGCTTGTTTAGAGTCATTAGCTTGACTTCCCCAATGTTACTCTTCAAAAGGAAGGTAAATTGGATCTTCCAAGATGATTTTCTCGATCCAACATGTTTGCTCTCGCTCAAAGAATGGTTTGAGGCGTTGTCCATTGACTTTGTAGATCTCTGGATGGCCTGGTTTACGTATTTCAATGGCTCCACTTGGAAACACTTTGACAACTTCATAAGGTCCACGCCATCTTGATTGTAGCTTACCAGGGAACAACTTCAACTTGCTATAGTATAAAAGAACCTTTTGCCCTTCATAGAAATTCTTGTGGAGAATCCCTCGATCATGAATTGCTTTGGTCTTTTCCTTATAGATCCTTGAGTTTTCATAGGCATCATTCCTAATCTCCTCGAGTTCTTGCAATTGAAGTTTCCTTTGTGAACCAGCTTCATCAAAGTTGAGGTTGCATTGCTTGATCGCCCACCATGCCTTATGTTCCAATTCCACAGGCAAGTGACATGCCTTTCCAAACACAATTCGGTATGGTGACATACCAATTGGTGTTTTGAAAGCAGTTCTATAAGCCCATAAAGCATCATCTAATCGCAAGCTCCAATCTTTTCTATTCATGTTCACAGTCTTCTCGAGAATTTGTTTCACTTGACGATTAGATACTTCAGCTTGACCACTAGTTTGAGGATGATATGAAGTGGATATCTTGTGTGTCACTCAATACTTCTCTACTAATGATTGCACAAGCTTGTTACAAAAGTGAGTACCCTTGTCACTAATGAGGGCTCTTGGAATCCCAAATCGGTGGAGGATGTTGCTCTTTAAGAATTTAACCACAGTCTTTGCATCATCCTTTTCAGTAGCAATGGCTTCAACCCACTTGGAGACATAATCCACAGCTAACAAGATGTAAATTTTCTTAACAGAGGAAGGAAATGGTCCCATGAAGTCTATTCCCCAAACATCAAATATCTCCACCACGAAGATTGGGTTTTGAATCATTTGGTGTCTCTTGGAAATGTTTCCCCTCTTTTGGCATTCTGGGCATGTTTTGCAAAACTCATAAGAATCACGAAAAATTGTTGGCCAGTAGAATCCACTATCCAAAATCTTCCTTGCGGTCTTCTTATGTCCAAAATGACCTCCACATACATAAGTATGTCAAAACTTCAACACTGATTGAATGTCTTCATCAGGGATGCAATGCCTTATCATTTGATCAGAACCATACCTCCATAGATGTGGATCATCCCAAAGATAGTGTTTAGCATCACTTACAATCTTGGCTTTAATTCCTCTACTTGCATCTGGGGGTAGCTTCCTTGTCACCAAAAAGTTTGCAATGTTGGCATACCAAGGTATGTGGGAAACAATAAATAATTGCTCATAGGGTAGTGCTTCATTGAGTACAGTGTCTTCCTCCTTACCTTCAATTCTGCTTAGATGATCAGCCACTACATTTTTCGGCTCCTTTCTTGTCTTTAATTTCCAAGTCAAACTCTTGAAAAAGCAAAAGCCAACGCATGAGTCTAGCTTTTATTTCTTTCTTGGCCATGAGATATCGAAGTGCAGCATGATCTGAATAAATTGTCACCCTTGATCCCAAGATGTATGACCGAAATTTCCCTAAGGCAAAAACAACGGCAAGCATCTCTTTCTCAGTGGTTGTGTAGTTCTTCTGAGCAGGATCCAAATGTTCTTGAAGCATAGTAGATGATCATGAGGTATCTTATCTACTCTTTGACCTATAACAGCTCCAAGCGCAACATCACTTGCATCACACATGATCTCGAAAGGTAGATTCCAATCAGGTGGTTTCACAATTGGAGTAGTGGTGAGGGCAATCTTCAACTTATCAAACGCTTTCTTGCAATCTTCCCCAAACTCAAAGTCAACATCTTTCTGAAGCAAACGACACATGGTGCAGATATTTTCGAGAAGTCCTTGATGAATCTTCTATAAAAACCAGCATGACCTAAGAATGAGCGAACATCTCGAACACAAGTGGGGTAAGGCAAATTCTGAATGACATCAATCTTTGCTTTATCTACTTGCAATCCATCTTTAGAAACCACATGACCTAGTACAATGCCTTGTTCTGCCATAAAGTGGCACTTCTCAGCATTTAGTACTAAGTTGGTCTCCACACATCTTTTCAGCACAAGCTCCAAGTTATGTAGGCATCTATGAAAATCATCTCCATAAACAGTAAAGTCATCCATAAATACCTCCATGATCTCTCCTTGGTAGTCTTGAAAGATGCTCATCATACACGTTTGGAATGTTGCAGGGGCATTGCACAAACCAAAGGGCATTCGAGTATAGGCATACGTACCAAAGGGACATGTGAATGTTGTCTTCTCTTGGTCTTCTGGGGCGATTGGTATTTGAAAATACCCTGAGTAACCATCCAAAAAGCAGTAGTAAGCTCAACAAGCTAGCCTTTCCAACATTTGATCCATAAAAGGGAGTGGAAAATGATCCTTCCTTGTAGCAGAATTGAGCTTCCTATAATCAATGCACACTCTCCATCCATTTTGAAGTCTCTGAGGAACTAATTCTCCATCCTTGTTTTCCACCACAGTGAATCCAGATTTCTTGGGTACTACTTGGACAGGGCTAACCACTTACTATCTGAGATAGCGTAAATGAGTCCAGCTCCAAGTAGTTTAAGAACTTCTTCTTTCACTACTTCAGTCAAATTTGGATTCAACCTTCTTTGTGGTTGCCTTACTGGAATAGCATCGTCTTCCAAACGAATCCTATGCATGCAAACAGAAGGAATAATCCCCTTGATATCAGCAATCGTCCATCCCAAAGCCTCTTTGTATTTCTTCAAGACTCTGATTAACTCTCCCTCTAGATCTTGAGTAATTTGCTTGAGATAATTACAGGGAGTGTTTCCTTGTCTTCAAGAAAAACATACTTTAAATTTTCAGGCAAGGGCTTCAATTTGACTTCTAAAGGCTTAACAATAGAAGGTGGAGGTATTTCCTTGGTTTCCAAACGAATGTAAGAAACTGTTTCAACTTCTTGTGGAAGCGTTTTCAAATCTTCAATGGCATCTATCACTCCATCCATCAAGTTCATCTTGGCTTCCTCGACCTCGTTCTTGTACAAGCTATTTGTAATAACCGCTTCTAGCTCATCCTCTTTGTTGATTGAATTAACCTGTTTAACAAGAAGATCAACTTCATCAGTGGCAGAAATAGATTGTTCTTCAATAGGGTATTTCATAGCTTTATACATATCAAATTCAATTACTTCCCTATCGAATTCGAGGCTAAGGATTCCATTATGAACATCGATCTTGGTCCTTACAGTGGTTAAGAAAGGTCTTCCCAATAACAATGGTGTATCAGAAACATGAGCATCATTCTTTCTTAGGATATAGAAATCTGTGGGAAAAATGAGGTTATCCACCTGCACTAAGACATCTTTAACCAATCCCTCAGGATGAACGTTAGTTCTATCAGCCAATTGAATGATGATATTTGATTTGATTAAAGGATCTAAACCCAACTTCAGATAAATAGAATATGGCATGATATTAATTGAAGAACCTAAATCACAAATTGCTTTCACAGTCATAATGCCTCCTTTATTACATAGAATAATGAATGCTCCTAAGTCCTTGCATTTATTAGGCAATTTCCTTTGAAAAGCATTAGAAAAGCTTTCATTCATACATACCAATTCATTATCTTTAAGTCTCCCTCTATCATCACTTAATTGCTTAAGAAAAGATGAGTACCTTGGCACTTGCTCGATTGAAGCTACTAAAGGAATGTTTACCTTTGTTCCAAGAAATGAGTCCAATAGATTTTCCTCCAAGCATCCTTTATGTCTTTTTTTCAACAATTGAGGATAGGGTGGAGGAAAATCATTAGACGGCATTGTTTCCTTCGTTTATTCCTTCTTCTTCCTTGGTGGATCTTGAGCAATCGTTGGAGATGAAGTTGAGGTTGTCACAAAATCTGGCTTCTCTTCCTCCTCACTCTTCACAAAATTTCCCTTATCACTTAGCATTTGCATATGGGGTATGACAATTGGTGATGGTTTCATTTTAGGGGTAGGAAGGGCTAGCTCAACTAGTGGTGTAGAGAAAGGAAATGGGGGTGTCTGATGACTCCATCTTTTTTGTTACCCTAGGTTGATGCTCTTCCATTCCCATCGAATTGATCCCATATCTTTGAGCATTGTTCATTCCATTGTCGAACTCCTTGTTGTTCTTGTGTCCTTGAGCCTCGTTCAATGATGTTTGCAAGAATGGTTGTTGGTGATGATTCACTCCTTGATTTGCAATCATAAAGCGCAACAAATTGGCAATGGTGTCTTGTTGGTCAGCAACTTGTTTGCTAAGCAACTGATTGTTTGTTGCGAGTGATTGTACCACTTCTTTCATTTCTTTCATCTCCTTGCGCATTGATGATTCGAACTCTGGCTCCTTAGGCTTGGGAATCTCTTCTGATGTGCTAAATTAGTGAATGTTCTCAGCCATGATGTCGAGCAGCTTCCTTGCTTCCGTGGGTGTTTTGAATGTCAAGCTACCTCCACTGGTTGCATCAATGTAGACTCGATCTTCATAAAACAATCCATCATAGAATTGTCGTATCAAGAGTTCCTCGCCTATGTTGTGGTAGGGGCAGTTTTCAAAAATTTTGTTATACCTTTTCCAATATTGAAACCACTTCTCATTAGGTAATTGTCGACAAGAGTTGATTTTGCTTCTGACATCGGCGCGTTTTGCTTCTGGAAAGTACTGATTCAAGAATTCTCTCTCCATTTCCTTCCAAGAAGTAATCGATTTTGATGGCAGACTCCAAAACCATTCTTTTGCTTTACCTTCCAAGGTCATTGGAAAAACTCGAAGCTTTGCTTGCTCTTGAGGCATCTTCGTAATCATAGCACATTTGATGATAAAATCTTGCAAATGCTCATGAGGATTTTCATGGGGTTCTCCATGAAAAGTTGGTAGCAGACGGACCACTCCTGCCTTTAATCCGTAGGAGAAATCTTCTAGATAATCAATACATGGAGATTTCATTTCACAGTTGAAATTCAACTCCCTTAAAGTAAGTGATTGCTCCATTGAATTTTCCTACAAATCAAAGATGATCAAGTGTAAAAGTAAAAAGCAAAAATAAAAGAAAAATAACTATTTACGAATAACACAATCTAAAAGTAAAGAAATTAAAAGCACACTCTCCCCGGCAACGGCGCCAAAATTGTGATCGATCGTTGAACAAATCACAAGATAATTCCCCACAAAACTTAACTAAATAGCTAGGGTAAGTAGGGGTCAAATCCACAGGGAGAGAGGATAATTTCTTTACTAATTAATTATGTTAAAAACGAGTAGTTTGAAATTCTAAATTATAACTACCAAAGCAGATTAAGAACAAAGTAAATTAAGTAATCAACTATGCAAAACAAGCCTCCAACATAGAACCTATTTCACTCTTGACAAGATTAATCATGGATCATTGACACAAAACATGAATTTGATATTAATTGCCAATCAATTAAGCACCATAAATCATTCCAAAGTAGTATATATCCTAAGACGTAGGCTTCAACTTTCATTAGAACAAATTACTCCTCTTAATATCTTAACAACTCCACTTGAATAAATGGTCTAGGGCGAGGACTCCTACTTTCCCTAACATGCTACTAGTCAACCTTTCTCCGTTCGGTCCAAAGATCAACACTTTTATTCCATCAACCAGTTCCAGAATAAAGCATTAAGATTATTATATGCTTGCATGCTTAATTAAATTAAAACCAAACTTACCTACACCTATTTCCGTTCGGTCTATAGGTTTCAATAAGGTTTGATATCCCATTGAACTAGGACTCCTAAGCTTAATTGTTACTTTGAATCAAAGATTCTAACTATAGCATCCATATTTATCAAGATTAGTAGCGCTCCTAACAAATCAAACATGAACACAAAAGATGAAGTACAGAGATAAGAAACATATTCAAGTAAAAATCAAATTATTAAGAACAAAAGTCTCCCCATAAATAAAATGTCAAGAGATCAATATGATCCTACATTGGAGAAAATAAAAGATTAGCTACTCATGAATTGAGTAGCCATCAAAAGAAAAAGGAATAGAAAAACCTAGAAAGATAGAGTATGGCCGGCGGCTCCCTTAGCTCTCCAAATTCGTCCAACCTCCAAAACTCCTTTTCTAGAGAGAAAAGGTGGCTATTTATACTAGAGACTTAGGGTTAACTTAACCTAGGACAAGATAGTAATTTAAACTCATTAAACCACCTTTAATTGGGTTTAAAGTCGTTCTCCAGGTCTGGGCTATCCCTTAGTACCGAATTAGGGTTTATCATATCATCTTGGGCTTGATTTATGGGCTTTTCAAGGTCCAGCATGTCTGCAGAAACTTCAGGGGCATTTTCGTCCATGATAACGGCAAAACTGGGCTTTGACCAAAACACAAAAGTTGTAGCTCTCGGAGTTAGCTTTCCAACGCCTACTCATATGCCTCAAATGGAGTTCTAGATCGAAAGTTATGGCCAAAATACAGAAGGGTCGCCAAATCTGGAAACAATTGGAGAAGCTTCAAGGTGAAGTGACGCGGGATGTTGCTGGCGCGCGCGCGGGTGCTGGCCCCGACTCCCCCTGGGCGCCCATGTCGTTGGCTTGTGCGCCCAGGGCGTTGGCCTCAGGCCCCAGGTCGCCTACGCCCATATGGGTGCTAGGTGGCGCTCCCGACTGGCACTGGGCGCCCATGCGGCATGCTTGGCGCCCCATGTGGTTTGCCTCGTGCCCCATGTGCTCCAGCGCTACGACGCCTCTTGACATGTCTTCTTGCCTTGAAATTTAACTTTGCTCCTTTGCTTCAAACTCTTGAAAATCAATCTTATGATGATAAAATTGACTCTTCAAGCTCTTCAATCACGTTCATATTGGCTGCATTCTTCATCCAAACTGTCCTTGGAAAATATTTGTGTAAATAATTATCCAAAAAGGCTCCAAAAAGACACAAAATTGGTGATTTTGCACTTTTCTTCCCTTTAACACCTATAAACACAAATATACCAAATATAAGGCATAATCAAGCATAAAATACCCAAAAAGCATAGGAAAATGACCATAAAAAGATGCATAATTTTGGTCTGATCAACTTGAATTGTATAACATAGTACACAGCCTTGATGATTGGCGCCAACCGTTTCTTGATTACCTCCAAAACCCATCAATAAGGGTAAGTAGGAGAATCAGGACTTTGACTGTGCACTATACCGTCTTGGATGATGAGTTGTATCGAAGGGACTTAGACGGATCTTTAATGAGATGTCTCGGGGACAAAGAAGCTAAGAAGTTCATCAAGGATGTAAATGAAGGCTTGTGTGGTGCACACCAAGCTGGTAGAAAGATGAGATGGCTTATACGCCGTTATGGCTTTTACTGGCCAACTGATACGAATCTAGTTGTGTTAGATTCAAATCCACCTTTGAGACCTGCCAAAGATCAACTTGAAACACCAAGACTTCTAGACTTGTAGAATTCGATAAACCTAACCTAGTCTTCTTCTTCGTTCGTCGGCCTTAAGCTCTTAATTAGATCTGCAATTGAACTCTTAAGATCACAAGATTCACAAACAATTAAGCAATCACAACCTAATTGTTTGCTAGGACTCTACAAGATTGAAGAACCCTAAGTTTGCTTAAACTAGAACGATGAAGCCAAATAATCGATATGGGTGAATAAACCTCTTAATTTTATTGATAACTTGACTTTTGCTTACAAGAGATATTGGTGCCCTTATATAGGCACAAAGATAACGCATAACCTACTCTAAACCCTAATTTTCGTCAAAATATAAAGGCTACACAAAAGATCCTTCTAGAAACTATCCAAAAATACAACCAATAGAAAAATAGCTAAGGATTGGACTTAGTCAACCAAGGCCCAACCCAAATAACATCCAAACTTAAAAATAAGCTAATCTAAGATAGAACTAAGCCCAAACAAAGGAAACTAATGCTAATGGGCTCATGCCACGATGTCAATCCGGCCATTTAGAATCAATAGCAAACAATGTGATGAACTTGTAATTTGTTTGTGTTTTCTTGCTCAAATCATCATCAAAGCTCTTCAATTGAACTTGAATAGTCTTCATGTCATCAAGATGAGTTCGAACAAGACCCATGAGTGCATCCTTGAATCTCTTAGCTCTTGTTTTTGTCATCGGACCTAATGGCATCTTCAAAGGATCAAATGGTATCATAATGGCATCTTCTTGGTGAATTGCGATTCCATCCTCTCCTTTAAGCTTGTCCACGCTTCCTTGCAGCCCTTGATCATCCTTTCCATGCTCTCCATGCTTGTCTTCAAGTCCATAATAAGTCCTTGGCGCATCATTCCCTCCATGATAAGCCTTGGGCGCATCATTCCCTTCCCCTTGAAGAAGATTTGTCCTCAAATCTTGATTGTATTGCACCACATATGGAAAGCTCTTAATGAATTGGTTTTGCACAACATTGGGATGGAGTTCAATCCCTCCAATGAATGGCAATCCACTAGGAATTTTCTCACAAAAGTAAGCTACGGGCTTCTCTCCTTGCATCAAAACAACTCCAATTCCACACTTAAAAGAGTACTTGTTTGTCTCTCCATCATGTTTCACCTTGTTGTCATATTGCCAAGGCTTCCCATTCGCATACATCCTTGTGTGAAATAAATTCTCCCTTTTAACATCCCCTTTCACATAGGCACTCAAAGTTCTCAAACTAAGTGAAGCTAACTCATCAACATCATCACTAGAATCTAAGCTAAAATCACCCTTTTCTTCACTCAAAAGCTTAATGTGAGTCTTAGATGATGAACTTGAACCCTCTCTTTCTGTTTAAGGACATAAGAATTCCTTCTTCACACAATCCTTTTCCTTGAATGGAATTCTCTCATCTTGCTTGTAAGGAGTTTCCCATGAGCTACTAGATGATGTAAAACTTTCCTTGGTCAAATGAATTTCATTAGCCAAAGTATCAAAACTTTTCTCCAATTTGTCCATACTTTCCTTTAGCTTTTGATACAAGTTAGCCAAGTCATTGGCCTGATTTTCTCCATCTTTTCTATCTCCCATTGTACCTACACAAAGAACAAAGATTAGTAGTCAAAATTCCTCACAAGTGTGTGTGTGTATACCTTTGTGCACTCGTGTTTGCACTCAATCTCCCAAAACTTGCTGCAAAATCCAATTAGAACAAGCATAAAACACAATTCAACCAATTCAATCAAACAATTCAAAACCCTAATACCACTTATCTCCAATTTTATACCACTTGTTTCCAGTAGGGTCTGAATTTCTTCAAATTAAGCCTTTAATCACAGCAAAAGCAACCCAAGAATCTCAATCAAACAATCAATTAGGGTTAATTGCAACCAATTAGATCAATTGCACAATCAAAACCCTAATCCCCAAATAACCGTGATAGGAAACCCTAATCCAAAATTGCGATTAGAGATACATATTTTTTTTCAATATTTTTCCCAGAAAGATCACACTAAAAGAAGTCTAAAGCTCAAATTTAAAAGCTTTCCGAGCTCAAACGAATCCAGAACAAAAATCACAAGTTTCTGGTCGAAATTTTTTTTATTTTTTTGATATTTTTCGATATAACTACTAGTTATAAGGAACTCAAATCTGAAATTTCAAAGCAAACAGAGTTAAGATGAATCGGCTATGAATTTTCAAAGTTTCTGAATTTTCAAAGTTTCTGAATTTTTGGATTTTTCATGAAGGTGGTGCAATGAGTGTGTAGTTGAATTTTGATGGATGAAAACTTGATGAATGATGAATAGAAGGATAGATTTACCGATTGAAGATAACAACCTATGCTCTAAGTACCAATTGATACGAATCTAGTTGTGTTAGATTCAAATCCACCTTTGAGACCTGCCAAAGATCAACTTGAAACACCAAGACTTCTAGACTTGTAGAATTCGATAAACCTAACCTAGTCTTCTTCTTCGTTCATCGGCCTTAAGCTCTCAATTAGACCTGCAATTGAACTCTTAAGATCACAGGATTCACAAACAATTAAGCAATCACAACCTAATTGTTTGCTAGGACTCTACAAGATTGAAGAACCCTAAGTTTTCTCAAACTAGAACGATGAAGCCAAATAATCGATATGGGTGAATAAACCTCTCAATTTTGTTGATAACTTGACTTATGTTTACAAGAGATATTGGTGCCCTTATATAGGCACAAAGATAACGTATAACCTACTCTAAACCCTAATTTTCGTCCAAATATAAAGGCTACACAAAAGATCCTTCTAGAAACTATCCAAAAATACAACCAATAGAAAAATAGCTAAGGATTGGACTTAGTCAACCAAGGCCCAACCCAAATAACATCCAAACTTTAAAATAAGCTAATCTAAGATAGAACTAAGCCCAAACAAAGCAAACTAATGCTAATGGGCTCATGCCACGATGTCAATCCGGCCATTTAAAATTAATAGCAAACAATGTGATGAACTTGAAATTTATTGGTGTTTTCTTGCTCAAATCATCATCAAAGCTCTTCAATTGAACTTGAATAGTCTTCATGTCATCAAGATGAGTTCGAACAAGACCCATGAGTGCATCCTTGAATCTCTTAGCTCTTGCTTTTGTCATCGGACCTAATGGCATCTTCAAAGGATCAAATGGCATCATAATGGCATCTTCTTGGTGAATTGTGATCCCATCCTCTCCTTTAAGCTTGTCCACGCTTCCTTGCAGCCCTTGATCATCCTTTCAATGCTCTCCATGCTTGTCTTCAAGTCCATAATAAGTCCTTGGCGCATCATTCCCTCCATGATAAGCCTTGGGCGCATCACCAACCATCATGAAAGACTGCATGGAATTTGCCAAAGGTTGCCAGGCTTGTCAAAAGTATGGTCCTATTTGGAGACTTCCATCAGAAGAGCTACATTCTATAATAAAGCCTTGGCCATTTAGAGGATGGGCAATCGATCTCATCGGAAAGATTTACCCACCTACTAAATGAGGAGTTTGCTTTATTATCGTTGCCACAGACTACTTCACTAAATGGGTGGAGGGTAAGGCTCTGAATGGCATAGCTCATAATGATATCAAGAAATTCATAAAGAAACATATCATCTATCGCTTTAGAATTCTTGAGACTCTCACTACTGATCAAGGTACTAACTTCGATGGTGAGATCACAAGGAGTTTGGAAAGAAAATTCGGCCTAAAGTTCACTAAGTCAACACCATACTAGGCGCAGGCTAATGGACAGACTAAAGCTTTTAACAAAGTAATGATAGGCATCATAGAAAAGATGATAAAAGACAAACCTGGTAAATGGGACCGTGTCTTGCCAAAAGCCTTTTGGGTATCACATGTCACATCGCTCAAGTACTGGTGTGAGTCCTTTTAGTCTAACGTACGGGCATGACACGATGGTTCCTATGGAACTCTTGGCTAAGTCAGCCAGAGTTGCATTTCAAAACAACTTGCAATGGTACAATTACAACGATGCCATGATGATTGAGCTCGAAGACTTAGACTCTGAAAGGTTGGAAGCTCTAAATCATCTGCAAGCTTAAAAGAAGAAGGCAGAAAGAAGTTACAACAAAAAGGTTCACCGACGAAGCTTTGTCGAAGATGAACTAGTGTGGAAAGCTTTCTTGTCTCTGTCGCAACGTCCGGGTCCGGGGTCTCCGAACCCTTCGGTTAAACGACTTAAAAGAACTAAAAACTAACAGGGAGTCGCCACTAATCTTTTTTGACCTAGGTGTGATTAGCCACCTATCAGATTATTAAGTCTAATGTTAACCTAAGCTTGGCGAAGGTAACACTAAACCTAATAAACGGTCTTCTAACCAGAGTCCTAAAGGTTCGGGAGTCGGGTACGCGTGGGGAAGGATTAGCACCCCCACGACGCCCGTCAAAAGACGGCACTGACTAGTTTAGACTTAATTATGGGTTTCTGTTATCGGTTGCGACTATTCTTGAATATCTTCATGCTTTTAAAATCTCCTTTTTTCTTAAAATTGACTTTTCTTCTTTTATTCATTTTCCTTGTTTGACTATCATTCTTTACCTTTTTCATACTTTACTCACCTTTTACTGAATCTACTGATTAGCATTTTTAATTACTTTTGCTACTTTTATTATTTTTACTCTTTTCTTACTCTTTTTACCAATTACTCTTTTCTTACTCTCTTTTATTTATTACCACTTTTTACTCTCCCTTTTCTTATACTGACTACCATTTTACTCTTTGAATTACTGATCACCTTTTACTCTCTACTGATTACTGTTATCGCTTTGCTCTTTCCGATTACTGTTTTACTCTTACTGATTATCTTTTACTGATTACTATTTTACTGATTATCTTTTACTTTTTACTGATTACCATTTTACTCTTTTAGATACCTTTGCACTTTTTACTGATTGCATGCTATTCTTCTACTCTCTTACTTTGAATCTCAGTTACCACTTTAATTATCAATCTCTTCTTACTTATTTATTAGTCTCTTTTGCTTCCTTTCTTAATTACTGATTACTAATTTTACTCCCTTTTTTATCATCAATTTACTAATTAACCACTCAACTCTTAATTATGATCACTTTAACTCTTAATTATCGATTCACTGATTACCATTTTTACCTTTAACTCTTTAATTACCGATTAATCTCTTACCTTGCCTATCAATTTAGCGATTACTATCTTTTACCTGATTACTGATTTACTGATTACTATTACCTTAACCCTGATTAATCTCTTTTTACTTAATTACTGATTTACTGATTACTGCTACTTTGACCCTGATTAATCTCTTTTTACTTAATTACTGATTACTGATTACTGCTACTTTGACCCTGATTTACCTCTTTTTTACTTAATTACTGATTTACTGATTATTATTACTTTGACTCTTGATTAATCTCTTTTTACTTAATTACTGATTGCCCCCTTTCACTACTTTACTGTTTGAATGCGTGGATGCATATGATGCATGGGATTCTTTTTAAACTTAATTACCCATCAATTATACGAGGAACACCTTCGGCCGCCTCCCAATAAATGGTAAACGACCTCCGGAAATTTCCAAGCCTCCGGGAGAAGTCGAGCAAACTCAGACACGCATGAATGAGCCGCCCTCCTTTCCCTTCACGGGAATCATTTTAATTCAGTCTTATGACCATGGCAACAACAATACAGTCTCAGAATTTAAATATGGATGCACATGCAACTAATGCTAACTTCTAAGTCTTAATTTTATTCAAACTTAGACCGGATTAAGATAGTTAGGCTTCTAAACCCTAAATACTGTCCAAGCGCAAGGCTCAAATATAATAAAAAAAACCAAACATGTCAACATACCCAATCATAACAACTATGGAGGCCCAAAAATAACAAAACTAAGACAAGATAAATAAGCATAATGAGTAAGTCCACCCAGTTAAAAAGGTTTAAACTTGATTAACACCTACTTAAGTCTTAAATTTAACTTAATCTTATCTTAATCTAATCTAGCCTTCCAAACATTTATCTTTCAAAAACCCATCAATTTATTTACTAATGGCCTAAAAGTTCAAACTTCTAATTCAAATGTGACATTTTATTTACTAAACTTAAAAACTCGATCTTTTAATCAAAGGTTAAAATTTTATTTACTAATCACTCTAAAGAATTAATCTTTTACCCAAAGATGACATTTTTACCTACTTATTACTTAAAGCTTCAATCTTTTATTTGCAAATTACTTGAAATCTTAACTTTTATTCCAAGGTGTCACCTTTATTCACCAATTATCTGTAAAAAAATCCAATCTTTCCCTCAAAGTACAAATCTTTTAACCAAACATCCCCATTACACCATCTTTCCTTCATAAAAATTCTAACTTTTAATTAAAAATTTGATTTTTATTGTGAAATCATTTTGCAGGGGGTCAAATTGAACCAATCCTTTAACCAGAGGGATTTAAACGAATCAATCCACACATAGAAGGAGTTATGTAAACACTCCTAAGATATTTCATCCTTAAGTGAATTAACTGACAACCTTATGAACTCAATAGACTAAAAATAAGGACTAAATTGAAGGAAATTAAAAACTTACCCTTTAAAAGACACAAGCCGTACTATCTTCTTCCTTTCGCACAGCCTCTTCGCCCTAACCCTTCTCTATAACAATCACCGCCTCTTCCTTCGATCAAATCTAGAGACAGCCCTTTTTGTAACCGGCTAGAGTCTAAAACCTAGACCAACCCCTTTTTGCACCCTTCAAAGAAAAACCCTAAAGCCTCTACACCAACGATGACAGCGAAATAACCCTCAACTCGGTGAGGAAGGAAACTGAAACTATGAGCAAATTGTTTTTTTCTTTTTAAAAGGCTCGAGAAACGGAAAGCTTCAGACTCCCTTCACGGCTCAAGACCGAATCTCAAGCAAGGTGAGTCTTTCCTTGTAAGCTTTTTCCTTTTTCTCTTTTTTTTTAAAACAATGAACTCTAAAAACCCTAGTTCCTCCCTTTGTTCTTTTGAAAAAAAGAAAACCCCCCGATATTTAAACTCCCCCAGTTTTTGATTTTAGTCGTGGATTGTCACTTTTTGATCTAAGGGTCCAGAAAGATTTCCCTTTCCTCCCTTTTGTAACCCTGTATTTTACTTCAAGGGATTTCCCTTTGAGAGAGACGGTGCCACAGGGCCCTTTGGGAATTATACCATCTCTGTCGTTTATACAGCTGGGAAGGTGACGCGGTTAGCAGTTAGCACTCACCTCTGTCATTTTACCTATTTTGGCTTTTCTTCAATTTTTCTATCTCACGTGTTCTCCCCTCTGCAGATGCTGACGTGGCCAATGATGTGGCTAATGAGACAATTTTGATGTATGCTCGGGGCCAATATACACCTGCCATGTCAACTAGAGCCTTGTCTGTTGACTTTCGGACTAATGGATCCCTGTTAAGGTATACCGAAATGAAATCCTTTGAAATTTTGTGTAATTGCCTTTAGGAGTGAATTTCCTGTTGCTTAAGTAAGTTTGGGATCTTGTTTGCTTATACTATCATTCTCATATGTTGATATCACCTACAAAATTACTTGAGACTAAATGAATCCTTGAGATGTCATCCTTGCCATGTTCCTGTGAATTGTGTGTTATAATCTGGCCTTGCTTGTGACTGAATTACTTTCTATTTGCACAAAATTCTTGTATTTCTCCTCCCACTATTGCGATGCCACTTCTCTTGATTTTTGAATGGCCTTGATGGACCTCTTTTTGTTGGGAAGAACAGTGTTGAAACAGTTCTATTTTGCTACTGATCATCACTATATGGCTTTGCATTTTTTCCAAATAATGTAGCATATCAGGGATGCTTGTTCATGGCACTATATTTGAATTTAACAGGCTTGTTTCAATGCCTTTACCTAATCCATTCATGTTCTGTGCTGTTTTCATTCTGAAATGATGATAATCCCTTGCTTAGTATGCACTGCCCTGGCCTCCCTGTGATTAGAGCATTTTTAGGATCGGACTTGCTTGGGTCTGTCTAGCTTGCTTATGACATCTACTGCTTTCCCAAGTTTGGGCCTTGATATGTTTGCTGTAACTCAACATGCAGCTTTTCATATTTTTTCTATTTTTAGCTTTTCCTTGCACTCTCTTCTACCTGTTGCTAATACATTTGCTTTTGTCCTCCTTGTGGCTTCATTGACAATTCGAGAATGAGGCCAAATCTCATTCCTCGAGCTTCATGTTGCCCTAAAGCTTCTGTTCCCAAGCGTATTCAATCAACTCATTTGGCGTGTACACTAACTAATAGTGTGCACGCTTCTATTTCCTTGGGAAACATTCCATTTTCTGAATTCCCTCTTGCAGGTTATGAGGTTATAGTCTTTGGGATTCTTGCGCTTGCAAACCATTGAGGCGGTCATGGAGAAAAGAGGAAAAGCAAGAAAATGTTCAAAGGACAAACCAGACGAAAACAATTGATAACTAGGCATGTAGATTAAAACCTATTCGTGAGTGCTATTGCAAACTGTAACATGAAATGTAAATAGTTCTTTTTTGTATTTTCAAACTTTGAGTGTAGTGATGCATGAAGTCATGTAATGCAAGTTATTATGCCTTACGAAATTACTTCTCTTTCTAATATGTCCTCTAAGTTATGGTATTTGACTTAAAGAGATTAATTTGACATGTAAAGTAAAGAAAAAGTGTTTTAGTAATCAAAATGCAAACCCCATTTATGCAATGCCTAACTAAATACTAAATCGAGGGTTAATTAGCCCATGGACTAAACCGGATTAAATTACTACAAAGCTAAATTATTAAGTGAGTGGAACAATACCAAATTACTAAATGAAAATGCGGCAATACTAATTGAAAACCATAATGCCAAATCACTAAATGAAAATATGCAAAAACTCCTAAAGTATACATTAAAATTCATCTAATTTTTCCAATGTAATCTAAGTAACCTAAATAAATTAGTTGATCTAAATTGAAGGTGAACCTAAAAATGACTAAAATGCCCTTGAGTACAAAAATGACCAAAATGCCCATGGGTGCAAAAATGACCAAAATACCCTTGGACGACCCTAGGGCTGAAATTGATTTAAATTAAAGGATACAGGACCAAAACGGGTGTCTACAGTCTCTCGGATCAAAGAAATGAGGGAAATGGTCTCCTAAGTGGGAAGGACCATTCTGTATCAAGAAAGTACTTCAAAATGGCACCTAATGGTTGGGGCATGAAGATGGGGATTCCCATAAGAAGTTCATCAATGGGCATTACCTGAAGAAGTACTACCCAACTGCATGGGAGGCAAAATCTGATCCAAGTCCAGAGCTTGAGTTGGAGGAGGAACCAGATGAAGTGGCTATGACTCAATTTACAGCCACTTGCTTCACTGAAGTGTAGTATGAACTCATACGCTTCGTGGACTTAGCCGCCCCAATTGCGTTTCTGCGGCTTTAAAATAAAATCAAATATTTTTATTACTTGTTTAGTAATAAGGATTTTGAAAATTTTTGCCACTAAGTAGTATAGGTGGCGAAATTAGTAGCTAAAAGGGGAAATTCCATCACTAAAATTTGTATAAGTGTTGTGGAGTTTACTTCTTTTCAAAAGTTTGGCCTTATCCAAGTGAGGGGGGCCGAATTTTCTAAGGATTTTTGGACTATATTGCCGAAAATTTGTCTAAGTACTTTGGCAATTTTAGATTCAGATAAAATCCTAAGTGTTTTAATCTTTGTGGTTTTATCATAAGATGAAATCCATTCTCCATCTACAGGGAGACCTATGATAGCTATCACATCAAGGAGGGTTACTGACATTGGACCACATGGGAGGTGAAAATAAATCCAACACCTATTCCAGAATGAGCTAAGGGAGGCAAGCAAGGCACCATTGTAAGAAAACTCATGCTTTGACAATAAGACAAATGATAATAAGTCTTGTTCTCGCAGTTTTTCTTCACGATGTGTGACCATGCGGTCTACCTAAGCACACCATTCAGCTGGACAATAGGATCATGATGTAACCTTATTCACCCACCTACGGAAGTCGAAACCATCACCTTGAAGGGGAAGCATGGCACTCTAATGTAGAGGGAAATCTTCATTCATCTCAACGGAGGGCATCTTGGTGAAGAAGGGTGCAAGAGCGTCTCTTGGGAGTTCAATCTCAGGACAAGCTTTTTCGACTAATTTCTTCACCACGTCAAGGGTTTTCTCTTCCTGTCGAAACGTTCGGGTCCGGGGAACCCTACCAAAACGACTTTTGGAAAAGAGGAGTCGCCACTAATCTTTTTTTTAAGGTGTGATTAGCCACCTAATGACCTCCTAAGCCTAGTTAAATCCATAGCTCGGCAATGGACCCACTAAACCTAAAGTCCGGTCTTCCAAGCTAAATCTAGGTCCATGAGTCTGTTACATTTGGGGAAGGATTGGCACCCCCAAATGCCCCTCAAAATGACGGTACCTCTAGTCTAAACTAAAATCTAGTGGGTCTAAATAAACGATTGCTTTTACCCTAATCTTGATTATTAATCAAAAGTGTTATAAAAGAAAAGAAAAATCATTTTAAAATCAAGTTTAAATGTCGAGAATTTTGAAGAATACAATCGAATGACCGTCG
Source organism: Corchorus capsularis (assembly GCA_001974805.1). Classification (NCBI taxonomy): domain Eukaryota; kingdom Viridiplantae; phylum Streptophyta; class Magnoliopsida; order Malvales; family Malvaceae; genus Corchorus; species Corchorus capsularis. The sequence goes on from AWWV01015072.1 coordinate 69,789, forward strand.
ATTGATCCTTCTTTCAATTCTCTTTCACTGTTTGTTCTCTTGTTGGATCTCCCACACCGAGAAGAGATTTTGAAAATGCTGTGACAAAACTTTTTTCAATTTTTATTTTTTAAGGAAAACCACTTGATTAATCTGCCAAAAATCTTGTTATTTAGAAAAACTCACCTTTAAAATTAAAGTTTTAATTTTTGAATTAAGATTAGCTCAAAAAGATTCGATAATTTACTTCGGAATTAATTTTAATCTAATAGTCAAATCTTTAAACCAAAGACTTGACTTTTCAAATTAAAATTAATCCAAAAGGATTTACTGATCAATTTCCAAACTAATCTTAATCCTAAAATCGAAACTTTAATTCAAAGGGTTTACTTTTTATTAATCAACTTTGAAAATGCTTACCTTGAAAACTCTAGAATTGCCAATTTTTTTTTTGGAAAACGGAATAAGAGAACATAATCAAGAAAAGCAATTTTGAAAACCCATTTTTTTGCATCTTTTGATTTTCTGATTTTTCATTTTTTTTCATTATTCTCTTTTCTTCTTTTTTTTTTTCATTTTCTTTTAAACTTTGACCTAAATATAAGCTAATGCATGTATGAAATGATGGATGCAAAGTCCGGTTTATTAAAGTCAACTCACGTAACTTGGGTTATTGAAAGTCCTTCCCGGGATATATGCTCGGAACCCCGACGCATCCTGAGAAAAACCGTCTCATTCTCGGAGACATTCAGTGGCCCCGAAAACTCGACCACTCACTGAATGTCCTTCTTCGGAAGGGTTACGGTTGTTAAATACATTAAAGTGACATGAAATGCAAACAAATATAATTGATTACAAATAAACATGATATGCATGCAATTACATTCTACTCTACTTCTACATTAAATTACTAAATTATTACAAACCCCAAAGATTAATGAAATTAAATAAATTAAAAGTTAAGGGCCAAACTGGACAATTCTGGAGACTTCTCTACACACTAAAGAAAACAATTAGTATGTTTCAGGGATTAAAAAACACAAATTGCAACCAAGAACATAAAATCAGGGACCCAATGAACAAGGAAACAGACTTGGATTTTTATGTGAACTAAATTGAGCATTTCAGGCACCTAAATGAGCATAAAGCAACTTCTAAATCTTAAAATAATCCTAAAAATAAGTTATTAAACTATCATGAACTAGACCTATTTCCTTAATTTAATACAACCTAAAGGAGTCAAGCCTTTAAATCCAAGTTTTGATTTCCAAACGAAGGTCAATTCAAATAGATTTACCAATCCCTCCTTGAGTTAATTCTTAATATAAATAATTAGACCTTTTAATTCAAAGCTTGGGTTTTCAAATTAAAATTAGCTTTTAATGATATAAAACTCAATTACCAAGCTAATTTTAATTTAAAAATTTAAGTTTTAAATCAAAGATTTCATTTTTATAATTAAGATCAACTCAAGAAGTAACTCAGAATCCATCTTTGAATCAATTATAATTTAAAAATTAAAACTTTATGCTAAGGGCTTGATTTTCTTTTATGTCTAAATTAAATTCCAAGGAAAATAACCATAATCAAATTCTAATATTTTTTTATTATTCATTTCATCATATTAAGAACAAATAAAAATCACAACTTTATCATGGAAACTAGCAACTTAAACTTCTTAGACATATATCTTCACAAAAATAAACCATTAAGGCATAGATGATAACCATAGATCTAACCCATTATATTTTATTAACCAAAGACAAAACCTTTGCACTAAAAGTCTAAACTTTTAACAAAAATCATTACTTTAATTACCAAACTAACATTTCAAAGACTAAGTCTATCATATAACATCATGAATATGCATCAATCAAATAAACATAAATAATTAATAACATAAATCACAAGAAAACAATCCCAAATGATTAAAATAGCAGCTAATAGACCAAAATCGCATGAATTAATAACATAAATCAAGCTGAAAATGATTAAATTGAAGAGAAAAGAAGTTTACCTGATCAAAACGACGTCGTTTTGCCTTAAGCCCTCCCTCTTTTAAACATCGTCTTCTTCTTCTTCCTTATTTTTTTTTTCTATTTCAACGTTAGAACAGCAAACCCTAGCTGCTATCGTCTGATCTTTCAACAAAACTAGTTGGCTAATTGCTCAAATAAGGGCCTAACGTTTGCCAAAATGCTCAAATAAGGGTCCGATCTTTTAATTTGGTCAAATAAGGGCCTAACGTTATCTAAAATGCTTAAATAAGGGCCTGATCTTTTAATTTGGCCAAATAAGGGCTTAACGTTATCGAAAATGCTCAAATAAGGGCCTAGTGTCAGTTTGGATGACGCGTGAGACAGGTCCTTATTTGAGCATTTTGGTAAACGTTAGGCCCTTATTTGGCCAAATTCAAAGATGGGGCCCTTATTTGAGCATTTTGGCAAAAGTTAGGCCCTTATTTGACCAAATTAAAATATCAAGCCCTTATTTGAGTATTTTGTCAAACGTTAGGCCCTTATTTGAAAAAACGTTCAATTAAGTACTTTTTATATCTGAGAGCAACGTTTGAATTACACACGCGTTAAGTATCCGTTAAATCAACTTTTCCGTTATCTTTTATGCTAAAATTACATATTAGGTCCCTGTATAATAACTGATTGTGCAAATAAGTCCCTATAGCCAAATTTAATAAATTTATATATTTTTGGCAAATATGACATGTGAATTGGGCCCACAAAAATTTGTTAATTAGCAATAAATAATTTTAATGGATAATTAATTACAAATTAAAACCAATTATAGCCAAAAATTCAATACATACTACTCCATTTTTTGACCGAAAATCATGGTACACATTTACATAGTATTTTTTTGGTGAATATAGTATTTTTTTTTTGAAATCATAAAAAACGGTAATGCTATATATATATACTAGATCCATGGCACTCACTATGTGAGTGTAGAAATAAAAAGGTAGTTTATAGTAGTTTTCTTTTTGGCACATTTAAGTTGGTAGTTTTTTTTTAAATGATATAAATAAAAATTAAATATTATATATATTCTTGGTGGTTTTGTTTTTAAATGAAGGCAAATTATACAATACACCACCGGTGGAGTTTAGCAGACTATACAAGCGGGTCCTAAAGGGTGACATGTGTCCCTTAGGGACTAGATTGAGATATTTAAAACTTAATTAATTGAAAAAATGGATATGTGTTAACTACACAACCCGCTTGTGGAGTCCAAAATTTACACTGCCGGTGTATCATATAATCACCCATGAATGAATAGTTTTTATTTTTCCTTTTTAATCTTTTAAAAACTGAGTTTGTGTCCGAGTCAACTCGTGACACAAACTCAGGACTTCACATTATAATTAATATAGATATATATAGTACATTATTATTACTATGTACCGAAAAAAAGTATATTATTATTGTTATTATTATTACTATTATTATTATTATTTCTATAGATTAAAAATTAATATATACTAATTCAAAAAATTAATGTTTACTAAATAATATTAATTATCATTTACTACTAGAAAAACACAAACTTTTCAAATTCTCCTCTTCAAAAAAATCAAAACCCACTTTTCCAAGAACACATTCAAACCCAAACCCATAAACTATCTTCAACAAAAGAGAAATTTACTAGTAACAAACAACCCATTCCTTCAAGAAACCAGAAGCTTCTCGCAACCCGCTCCTACAAAATCCTTCTAGCCGCCTGACCTTGAATTCTTCTTTTTTTTATAATACCTTGAAATTCTTCTTAGCTATCGCAGCTCAGCGCATCAACCCGATTTTGTTCTTGTTAAAGGTGCCTTGAGTGATGCAAGGGGAACAAGTAAACAACGAAGCAAGTCACATTAGCAGCTAACCAAGGAGCAGGTTGTATCCCTGCTTTTCCGATAGGATAACGTTTAAATACCCAACATTCCTGCATATTAATAAACAAATTAACTAAATAAACTAAAGAACAGAGAACAATCACCAGCAACCCCTACTCACCAATGAAGAAATTAAGGATTCTTTTGGAAACTTTGGCTAAATTCAGGTGGAAACCATAATAAATCTCACTATTTCCCCCAAGAAAACTTTAAAAACAGAAAATTTTTGAAGTTCAAAATAGAAAGGGAAGAAAGTTAAAAATGCTAAATTCCAAAAGTAAAGGAAACTGAAACAGAACAACAACGATATAAGAGATTAAATGTTTCAGCAATGGGGCAGCAATAAAACAAGAAGATAAACAAATACCCAGAGTTTAAATTGGTCTGATTTCTCCTTACTCAATATGAAAAAGAAACATGTACCTTTGGGATTCGATTGGAGCAGAGAAGATCAAGCAATGTTTTTGAAGATTCCTAAAAGCAAACATTTGATCTCTTACAAGATAAAGATCTATCTTTTTTCCCACCCTTGGAAATCAGTTCATTCCCTAGGATGAATCTGATGGGTTTAGGTGGCTGGCCAACGTCAGAAAAGAAGACTCCGATTGGATTGCGGGAACTGCCGGGTAAAGAAAAGACGAGAGTTGGGCTGAGGGAAGAGAGGAAAAAAGATAGATGATAGAAAGGAAATGGAGGATTTTGGGTTTAGGACTAGGTTTGGATTTGGAACGAAGAAGATGAAGAAATGAGGATTTTTTTCCTGTTTTTTGTTTTCTTCTTTTAACTTATTTTACGAGTTAATAATTTTTTTAAAATTTTTTGGCATCAATAATTTTTTTTATTTAAACTTTAAAAAAATAAAGAATTCTTTAATTTTATATCAAATTAAAGTCCAGGTGGCTATTTAATGCCACGTGGTTATTTTTTGCTAGAAAACTGACTCTACACATGCTTAGTGGCGCGTAATTGTCACGGTCTAACAGATCCATCCAAAAAGTACTTAATTGAATGTTTTTGGAAACGTTTGGTACCTAATAATCCGAAATTAGAGGTTTGGTACCAAGTTGGTATTTTCCTAAAAGGTTTGGTACCAAATTGGGATTTTAGCCAAGTAAAAAATGTGTAATACAAAGTGTTATGCCATATGAGATTACCACAACTTCTAATATGCCTTCTAATTATGGTGCTAATTGAAAGGGACTAATTAGACATGCAAAGTAAGAAAGTGCTTTACTAGCCAAAATGCCAATTCCATTTTCATGTGTTTTTTTCAATTAATACTATTTTCAAAATTATGCAAATTTCACTTATGCAATGTCTAACTAATTGCTACATTGAGGGTTAATTAATCAATGAACTAAATTGAGTTTAAGCTACATGATTAAAATGCAACAATACTAAATTACTAAATGAAGCTAAGCTGAAATATGCAAAAATGTCAAAGGTGCACATTAAGATTTTTTGTTTTTTTCAAATGCAATTTTGATGACTAAAATGAATTAGCTAATCTAAATTAAAAGTGGATTTAAAATGACCAAAATGCCCCTGAATATAAAAATGACCAAAATGCCCCTAAATGTAAAAATGACCAAAATGCCCCTTGGTGACCTTAATGCCAAATAGAAATAAATTGATTTAAATTGAAGGATACAGGATAAAAATGGGTGTCTACACTTCCTCAGGGCTCTTTAAGCCTACAAAACAAAATTAGCAAAGTTGTTAATAAGTACAATTTTGTTAATAAGTTGGTGAAAATTAAATTTTTACCACCTAGAATTATTATTTCATAATTTTTATTTTTGGAAAAAAATACTAATTATGACTGCCAAATATTAATTATGCTAATAATTTTAAGAAATTCAAATTAATTTTTGGCCTTAAGGCCGAAAACCCTAATGCATGCCATTTAAGTTGCAATTTTTGCAACCAAGTCCATGGCATGCTAGGGTTTAGGTTTTAAACAAAAATCAAGTTTCATATTTATGAAATTTAATTTAATTAAGCCTAAACCTAATGCTTATTTTTGGCTAAGTTAATGAATTAAGCCGAAAATAATAAAAATTCCTAACCCTAGGGGTTAAATTGCAAACCGCACAAATTGCAATTTTTGCAATTTGGGGCCGCGGATTGCTAGGGTTTGGAAATTATCAAAATTAGGTTATTATGCTTATGTATTGTGTCCTAATGAAACTAAATAGCCCCCTGATTTTTTGGCTTAATTTATCAATTTAGCCTAAATCATAAAAACCCTAATCCTACAAGTTAGCTAATACGCCGCCAAGTTGCAATTTTTGCAAGTTAGGCCTCGGCATGTTAGGGTTTTGTTAATTCATCAAAATTGGGATTATGTTCATGAAATATAACTTAATTTTGTGAGTTAACTCCCTGAATTTTTGGTCAATTTTATCAAATAGGCCGAAAATTACAAAAATCCTTTAAACACTAGGGACTAAATCGCATGCCGCCAAAAATTGTTCTAATTTTTGTAATTAGGGTTTGCGGCATGCTAGGGTTTATATCCTTGTCAAATTAGGTTTGTATTTACTTAATTACAACCTGATTTCATGAGGATTTCATCTTATCCTAATCAATTTTGGCTTAATTGAAGTCCTAGGACTAATTGAACTTGGAATTCTAGCCAATTAAGGCCGAAAATTCCGATTAGGGTTTGGAAACCCTATTGTCGACAATATCAGCCCCTATGTCGACCTAATTGACATGTTTCATGTTAGTTTCTTCATGAAATTATGCAGCAACATGTTGATTAAGAGATCTATGGCTAAAATCAAGCTTTAGGCCGAAAACTACATGGTTTTAGCTAGGGTTTTTTTGCCAATTTCTTTACTTAATTAATTTGATTCCTAAATCAAGTTAATCATCTATTTTCCAGCAGCTATTTTACTCAAAATTCATCACCAAAGCCGACACAAACATACATTCTAAGCTAGGGTTTACAGCATGAAAGGAAAATTGATGAATTTAAGTTCAAAAATTGAAATTTCATGAAGTAATTACCTTGGTTGTGTGCCGATTTGAGATCAATCACCATGGAGTTGATCTTTGGCCTTGGTTGTGCCAAATTGGAGCTTCCATCATGGGAGTTTGATCCGAATTGCTTAGCCCTTGCCAATGATTGAGAAGCCTCCAAGAACAAGGAGTTGCGGCTTGAATTGGTTGGCATGGAAGAGGGCTTTGATGAGGAATTTTTTCCTTGATCCTTGGAAGCCATTGATACTTGAAAAGAAGCTGAAATTTTCGGCTATGTATGGTTCCAAGGGGATAAGTCGACGGTGCTAAGGAAAATAATAAGATAAGACTTTGGCCCAAGACCAATTTCCTTAAATACAAGCTCAAATCCTTTTAACCATCAAGGACTTAAGCTTGGGGGGGCATTGTTTATACCTCAATTTACAATTGAGAGTAAATTTGTCTTTGCATAAAGTAAATGAAGATGTGTGGTCAGGATTTAATCAAAAATCTTGATGAAACTTAGTTTCTGCACCACCCTGATTCTATCAGAATTAGGAAAAATCTTGTAATTAATGAATAAAGGCCAAAATTAATAATTAAATTAATTAATAATAATTATTTTTGGAATAATTATTATTATTTTCTTCATGAATGCCGCCCCTGCCTATGGGTGTGGTGTGATAGGCCTCAAGGGAGCAGTTTCCTTTGATACTGCTGCCTGACAACTTAGGCAGAGAGTAAAAAAGGGAGTTGTATGCTACTTGACCATGCAGGTGGGATAAATTATCATGGAATTGAAAGTCTAAGTCTTTCCCAACTCTCAGGGAAGGCCGCCCTGTCCACAGGAAGCAGTCTCCTCACCCCTTGCTCTGAGGAGGCAGGGAGCAAGGGTTTGTCAGGAAGTGAAACACTCACTGAACTAAGGGAGGTGTGTGATTTTATCTCTCACACCCCTTATACGTGATCACCTTAGTATAGTGATCAGGCCGCCTAGCTAGCAGTACTCCCCCGGGAGGCAAATTTGCATTTTGTTCGTTTAAGGACAAAAAAGTGAAATCAAGGAAATTGAGCTAGCTAAGGGGTACGGCTCCAATAGGGGGTTTTACCATGATGATCCTTGGGTCACATAGGTCATCCTGGCTAAATTTCATCTCAAACAGACTTAGGATGAAAAACTTATGCTAGTTTTTCAATTAAGGACAGTTTGGGGTGTGAAACCAACTTCTATATTATAGGGAGTTCGGTTTTACTTAGATTTTTTCCCATAGCTTTATGCAGATAATCTAAGCCTACTGGTGGAAAATTAGCTTCATTGGACTTAGAATGAAAAACTTATGCTAGTTTTTCATTTAAGGACAGTTTAAGGAGAGAAACCTAGTTCACCATCAAGGGGAGCTCGGTTTTACTTAGAATTTTTTCCATAGTCTTGTGGTGAGAATCTAAGTCCCTTGGCAAAGTTTCAGCTCAATCAGACTTAAGGTGAAAAAATTATGCTAGTTTTTCATTTAAGGACAATTTGAGGTGCCAAACCTAGTTCACTATGAAGGGAGGCTTGAATCAAGCCAAGATTTTTACCATGGTCTATGGCTGATATACGAACCCTACTGGTGAAGTTTGGGCTTAATCCGAGCTCGTTTGCAACTTTTGCAGTCTTTTCAGTTAAGGACAAAATGGCTTTGTTACCCCGGGTTAGCCATGGTTCTTAATTAGAAGATATTTTTATGAACCGAAGAGCTAAATATGGCTAAGTCAAGAGTAATTTCGTGGCTAGAGTGTTTAGTTCCAAGACCTACGGTCACCTCTTAGCCAATCAAGTGATTTCAGCTCATTGGAGTTGTCAGACATGCTACCTGGTACCTCATGCTACCTGGTACCATGAGGGGGAAAGTCGCCTGCTTTGCTATAGGTGGCGCCCCACTCTCCTCTTCTCACCCTCCTATCACCTGCTGCAGCAATTAGAAGGAGAATGAAGCTTCACTGCAACTTCCTGGAAGTTTCATCCGACCAATCAGAAGAGTTTGCCTTCCTCAGCAAGTAAGGCCCACCAGATTTCAAGCCCATGCTGCCCCCTATATAAAGGAATCAGTTCCAGAGCTCCAGACAGATATCACTCATCTCACAAACTTGCCTAGCGCAATTTTCTCTCAGGCTCCGCGCCTTTTTACTCTTGTTCATCGAGTTCTTACTCGTTCTTTATATTTTCCTTGTTTCAATCTTGTCTCTGGATGTAAATACATCAAATTCTTGTTTATTTTAGAAAAGACAGCAATCAAATTGCTCTTTTCCCCCTGTTTCAATCTCAATTTCAATCAATCTCCGCTCTTGAAGCGCTCTTTTTTAGGAAGTCTTACTCTTGTGGATCCAATGATTTAAATGCTCTGGTGTGACTTTGATCTAGTCCCCACAAATCGCTCTGATCTTTTAATCTGCTGCTTTTCACACTAGACCTTGTTGTTTGCTCTCACTTTGTCAATTTCAGCAAATTGACTGGCACGCCCCTATGCTGTCATTAAGAAATCTTCGCAGAAACTCTTCTAAGAGATTTTTGGCACAACACTAACCAACACAAGTAGGGATATATATGGAAAAAATTACAAATTACATTGGTTTTATAAATGTTGCACTTAATATGAATGACTGCAATCTTGAAATGTTGCACTTATTTTGAATGGGAGGGAGTAGCTAATTAAGAAAGGAAATTAATAACATAAAATTTATTTTTTTGTTAAAAAAACACTAATTTCATAGTTTATCACTAAGATGGAATTACGAACAAAAATACAAATAAAACAGCATCTAGCTATCCTTGAAGATGATCAGTCGTATCTCTTCCATCGTTTAAGGACTGAGCAGCAGTAGGAGCACATCGACGGCACGCATAAGTAAACACAAGAGTAAGAAGATGACAAGTCCAACGCAAATAACCCATGGATCAAAGAGAATTTATCCAAATCAAGTTGTTCCATTGTTTTTTTGTTTAGAATAAATCTGAAACTTCATTAAATTATAAATCCGGGTTACAAACATAGGGGGTAATTCCCTGTACCGCACATAGTTAGCTCGACTAAGTAAAACCATCTTTGCCAACCTATGAGCACAAAAATTAACCTCTCTCCTAACATGCCTAAACTCTACATATTCAAAAGAAATTGCTAAATCCCGAATATCATCAATCAAACAAGCTCCCTCCCAATAAGTTGTACTCTTACTGTTAATAGTTGCTACCCCAATTAAACAATCACTCTCAATAGTACACAAGTGAATCCCTTCCTCTCTCGCCAAATTCAAACCGAAAATGACAGCATGAATCTCGAAATATATAGAAGATGTCGCTGACATAATTAATCTGCTTAATGGCACAACACCGCACCCTGCCATTGTGATCTCGAATAACCGCACCTAGTCCCGCCATTCCTAATCCGGCTATTAAATTTTTGGAACAGAAGGTATAGGAAGACGGCGAATTCAACAGTTATCCTCTTCAGTGAATAATTGGTCTAAAACATTAGTTTTCCAACCTCGAACATCAACATCAATTAACGCATTTACTCTAATATTTAACACCTCAAGAGCCACTGCATTCGATGTCAGCCTAAAAGTTGGGCCATTATTTATTCAACCATTTATCACCAAAAGCAAGAATACTAGCCTATCACAACTTAAATTAGGGAAAGAGAAGAATTGAGAAAAGGAAGAATCAGAGTGAAGGAAGGAAGAGAATCGAGAATTAAGAATGGAGAAAAGAGAGGTTTTCTGTATTAATTTCCAAGTGCTTACAACTGAAGGGAAATAGGCGATATATAAGATATGCCTCAATAATTTAAAATAAAGGAAATAGCTAAAGATAATAATTGAATAAGTAGATAAATAGCTAATGATAAAAATTTGAAAATGCAGATAATGGCTAACGTTCTGTTAGGCCTGATGGACTTATGACAAATTCCCCCTCTTCAGAAAATCCTTGTCCTCAAGGATTAAAGGATGGAAATTTTTGTTGGATTTAGAATAGTGTCTCCCAAGTAGCGTCTTCAGCAAAAGAGTTACTCCAAAGAATGAGCACTTGAGTAACAACTTTGTTATACTTCTTGACAATGCGACGGTCGAGAACAGCAACTGGCTCTCGAGCAATCTGACCAGAGGTATCTAGATGGGGTAAATGAGCTTGAGAATGGTTGTTTCCCGCATGTTTCTTGAGTTGAGAAACATGAAACACTAGATGGATTTTCGAGCCAAGTGGTAACTCAAGTTCATAAGCCATAGTGCCTATCTTCTTCAATATCTTGTGGGGGCCAAAATACTTAGGATCAAGTTTGTGGTTAGATCTATGAACCATGGACATCTGGTGATATGGCTGTAGTTTGAGGTATATCAAATCTCCTTCAGCAAGTACCCTATCAGACCTCTTCTTATCAGCTTGTTGCTTGATCCGGCGTTGAGACCTATGTAAATGAAATTTAAGGATGTGGATGGTTTTGTCTTTAGCCTTAAGACTTCTGTCAACAGCATCAACTTTAGTTTCACTAGGTATATATGGCAAATAAACAGGTGTAGGCTGTCCATATACCACCTCATAAGGTGTAATCTTACTCGAAGTGTGATGGTTAGTGTTATACCACCACTCTAAAATAGTTAACCAGTTGGCCCAATCCTTGGGATCTTCATAGCCAAAACACCGTAGATAAGTCTCCAAACATCGATTCACAGCTTCAATTCGCCCATCGGACTGAGGGTGATAAGCTGTCGATTTGTGAAGCTTAGTACCCATCAGTTTGAATAGTTCTGTCCAAAACTGGCTGAGAAAAACTTGACCCCTATCTGAAACAATCGAAGTAGGAGTTCCATAGCTATGAAGATCCCAATCCATAGCCAAAACACCGTAGATAAGTCTCCAAACATCGATTCACAGCTTCAGTTCGCCCATCGGACTGAGGGTGATAAGCTATCGATTTGTGAAGCTTAGTACCCATCAGTTTGAATAGTTCTGTCCAAAACTGGCTGGAAAAAACTTGATCCCTATCTAAAACAATCGAAGTAGGAGTTCCATATAGCTTAAATATGTTATCAAGAAAGACTTGAGCCACAGATACAGCAGTATAAGGATGAGCTAAAGCCACAAAATGAGCATATTTACTAAGCCTATCTACCACAAACATGATGACCTCTTTTCCATTAGATTTAGGCAAACCAGTAATGAAATCCATGGAAATATCTACCCATACCTTGTTAGGAATTGGTAAGGGGTGTAGCAACCCAGGAGAAGCCACATGCTCTACTTGGCATTGCTGGCATATATCGCATTCTCTTACAAATCGCTTCACAGTTTTCTTAAGACCCTTCCAATAAACAACACTAGAAAGTCTCCTCAAGGTGGCATCCATTCCCAAATGTCCAGCAGTGGTGTGGAGTGGAAGAGAGTTAAAATTTCAGCCATCAAGGCAGCATCATTGCCTACCTTTAGTTTCCCCATTCTACGTAATTGTCCATGTGTGAGAGTGTATGATCGAGGTCAAATTATGAATATTTTTATGGCTATTTTTCTATACTTTTTGCCACTTTTATATGTATTTTTACCCTATTTTGCTAGTATTTGTGTTTTTAGGTCTTAAAGACAAGAAAAGTGAAAACTTATTGTTTTTCACTCTTTTTGGAGCTATTTTGGTGACTTTTTACTCAACTATGGATTTAGCTATTTGGAATGAAGATTTGAAGATTCGAAGTTCGTGTTTGAAGAATATTTGAAGATATTTTGAAGATATTTTGAAGATTTGAAGAGAATTGAAGAATTATTTCAAGAAGCAAGAATTGAAGATTTGGAGCTTATTTGCAAAGGATTGAAGTCAAGTCCAGAAGAAGCCCTGAAGTTGAGGATTTTTGGATTATTTATATGGGAATATATTCAGCCCATATAAACCTATAATTGGAATTAAAATCCCAATTTATAGGCCTAATATCCAAAAGAATATCCAAATTCCGCAATAATCCCGCAGATTTGCGATATAAGCCCGGTTTCAGCGCAGTCTTCGTAGAAAGGCCATAACTTTCTGCTCAGATGTCCGTTTTAAGCCCATGAGTAACCGTTGGAAAGCTAACTCCGAGCTCTACAACTTTCTTTTGAAGTGAAAAGCCCAGATCTGCCATATTCAAGCCCGAATATCAAGTCAAAGTTTCTGCAGAAATCCAGAAAATTCCAGAATCCTATTTTGACTTGGATTTTACTCTAGGAAGGCTCTAGACCAAATTTGAAGATTACTCTAAGCCTAGAACGTCCTACCCTCTTTTCCTAAGTCCAATAGGAGTCTTTAGGTTATTTCTCCACTATAAATAGCCACCTCCTGTAACACAAATCACACAATTAATCTCTCATATAGTTTATTCTCTTTTTCTACCTTTCTTTAGTTTAGTTTTTCTCTAGTTTTAGGTCAAGGGTGTCGCACCCCTCTCTTTGCATAGAGAGGGGCGGCAACCCTAGGAGATTTCAAGAAGAGGATTTTGCCTTCAAGTTTTGTAAGTTTTCTTAAGTCTCTCATGGATTTATCCATGAGTAGCTAAACCCTTAATACTTCTAATCCGTTGGTGAATTCGATCAATTGATTATGGTGAGATTTCTATACTTATAATTTTGTGTTAAGTTCTTGATGATAGTAGGCAAAACTCTGTTTTATTTTATGATCTTGATAGTTATTGACTTGGATGGCCACCAATGAAGTAATTGGACGGATCTATTGCTAGTCAGGCTTAGAATTAATCACTCAAGTTTGATTGTTTGTAGCAAATCGGGTTTGTTTAATCGCAGCCTGATGGGCGTTTGTCTATCGGAGGGCGAGAAATTTCTCTTCATATGGTTCTACTTGTAGGCATGTGTGTAAAATTAACTGTTCTTAATGCTTTGTTCTCAAGTGATCCTTAAGCCCTAAGAAAGTAATCGATCACTGAAGGAATAAAAGGGATAACTGCAGCTTTAATCGGCCTCTTATCTAAAATACATGTTGGGAAACCTATATCAGTTGTCAGTCAAGAATAAGATGCGAAATTCACCTTTTAAATCGAGGATCCATAGTTAATTTGATTGAATGATACCACTGGAGAAGAAGTATGCTTTTTAATTATTGTTTGTTTTATTTATCTGCTTTAGATTTAGATTTAGATTTATATTTAATTTATTTTGCTTTGTCTTTAGTTTAATTGTTTTTAGGGGATTAGAATTATCACTGTTTACTTTACCCACATCTTTACCCTATTTTCTGTTTAAAACTAATTTTTGGAAAAGATTTGTTCTTGGGAATAAAAGTTCTTCACCTTTCTCTGTGGGATCGACCCCTGCTTGCTCTATCTACTTTAGTTAGGTTTTGTGGGGATTATCTTATGATTGTTGACGACACGATCAGTGTATTTAGAGCTAGAAAGAGTACCTTGCTGTAATTTTTGAATAAGAGTTGCTAGTGTAGGATCCTGCAAGCAAGTATGGATTCTAGCACTCAAATAAGTAGAGAAGATGGAGATAGCATATAATGTGGCCTGTGGAACTCGGGAAAAAGCATCTGAAACAACATTAGAGGATCTTTTTCTATAAATGATTTCAAATTCATACCCCATCATCTGCAAGAGCCATTTATGTTGGGCAAGAGTTGCTGTTGACTGGTCTAACAAAAACTTGAAACTTTCATGGTCTATCTTGATGTAAAACTTCCTGCCAAGAAGGTAAGCTGACCACTTCTTCACTGCCGCTAAGATGGCTAGCATCTCTTTCTCATATACAGAGAGTATTTGATGCCTTGGAGCTAATACTCTGCTGAAGAAAGCAAGAGGTCGATTATTCTGGCTCAAAACAGCTCCAATACCGACATTAGATGCATCCGATTCAATAGTGAAAGGCTCCTCAAAATTTGGCAGCCCAAGAGATGGAGCAGACGAGATTGCCTTCTTTAATTGCTCAAATGCCTTGGTTGCATCATCAGTCCACACAAAGTTGTTTTTCTTGAGCAATTCGGTCAGCCCTTTTGCAATACAGCCATACCCTTTGATGAACCTGCGATAATAACCTATCAACCCCACAAAACCTCTTAGTTCTTTTAGATTTTTAGGTACAGGCCATTGTAGAATGCATTAAACCTTGTCGTCATCCATAGCAACTTCATTTCAATGGATCACATGCCCCAAATACTCGACCTTGCTGGCAGCAAACTCACATTTGCTCAGTTTAACATAGAGCTAGCTATGAATCAAAAGGGCAAAAACTTGCTGCAAATGTGACATATGAGAGCTCCAATCTTGAGAATATATTAAAATATCATCAAAGAAGACAAGTACAAACTTACGAAGGAAGGGTTGAAATAAATGGTTCATCAGACTCTGAAAAGTGGTTGGGGCATTGGTGAGCCCAAAAGGCATTACAAGGAATTCAAAGTGCCCTTGATGAGTGTGAAAAGCAGTTTTGTGAATGTCTCCTTCTGCCATTCTGATTTGATGATAACCCGAGCGTAAGTCCAACTTAGAGAACTATTTGGCTCCATGAAGTTCATCTAGTAATTCTTCCACTAAAAGGATGGGGAATTTGTCTTTAACAGTCAATTTGTTCAACTGTCTATAGTCAACACAAAATCTCCAACTCCCGTCCTTTTTCACAAGCACAACATGGGATGCAAAAGAGCTATTGCTATCCCTAATGTTTCAAGAGGCTTTCATCTCAGCCACTATTTTCTCAAGTACACCTTTCTGCACAGTAGGGTATCGGTAGGGTCTAATTTTAACTACTTGAGACTCATCTTTGAGTTGTATGGCGTGATCATGGAGCCTTGATGGGGGAAGGCCTTCGGGTGTATCAAACACAATATCATAAGTCTGGAAAAGTGTCTTCAAGTCGTGTGGTAAGTGAAACAGTGCACTTGTGTCAGTTTCAAGGCTATACAACTGAGCCTTGCCAGTGTAGAGTAGCATGGTGCAAAGAGACTGCTGAGAGAAAGCTTGTCAAGATGTCTGCTTCTCAGAAATGAGTTTTAATTCCCTAGTTAAAAGACCAGTGAGTGTATAAAAAGTATTTCCAAAGAAGAACTTCTTCATCAACTCATTGAAATCCCACAAAAATTGGCCCCAATGTTTTCAGCCACTGGATGCCTAGGACCATATCACATCCTAAAAGCTGAATCAAATGAACATCGGTTTCTTGCACCAGACCTTCGACTTCCCATTTAAGTTGTTGACAAATTTCTTGGCATCGGAGTTGCTTACCATTAGCTACCTGAATTTGAACACCAGCAACCTGCTTAGTAGCACAGTTTAACCTTTTTGCCACATCAATATTCAAAAAGTTATGAGTGCTTCCCGTGTCAACTAAGATCATCACAATTCTATTCTGAATCTTACCAGCTATCTGCATAGTTTGAGGCTCAGTTGCCCCTAGCAATGCAGGGAGAGATATAATGGGAGCCGAATCAGTGTCCCCTACTGGTGTAGTATCATCAACGAACTCGGAGCTGCCAACATATGCGCATCTTGCTCCATAGAATCCTCAGCTGATTCCTCCAGAAACATTTGATAAAGCTGAGCCTTTACTCCACAACGGTGGCCTGGGGCATATTTTGTGGCACACCACATACAGAGACCCTGCTTCCTTCTTTCATCTCGCTCAGTTTTTTAGGGAATATAGCTGGTTTTTGCGTTGGTTTTCTCCATTGGACTAGTTTGTTTGGAGGTGGGATATGTGAGTAATTGTGTGGTATTAGTAGATGTTTGTAAGGAAGGTAATCTGGTATTTGTACGATGGGTGTAGGCAGACTGTTTGGTGGTAGTGTTTGGGTTAAGGAAATTTTTGAAGGCTAAAGGCATATCAGCAGAGCCATTCATCAGGGATTCGACATGCCTAGCATAGTTCACTGACTGGACTAGAGTTTTTGGCTGAGAGAGACGAACCTGCTGAGCTAACTCAGGTTTCAAATTAGTCAAAAAGAAACCCATCGCATCTTCGTCAGTTAATTTCAACAGGTTTAATATGCTCCCAAATTTATCATAATATTCATCCACAGTACCAATTTGTCTCCAAGCAATCAATTTAGATAATGGGTCTCTATATTGATTACAGCCAAATCTCTCACGCATTCCTAAAATATATTTATGCCAAGTTACCTGCCCAGAAGCTTCAGCAATGCGCATGAAGTGGAGATGCCATTGGAGCGCTTGGCCTTCCAGATGCATCATCACGGTTCGAATCTTAGTGTGCTCAGGGGTCGAATCAGCTTCAAAGAATTGTAAGATTCGATGATGCCATCCAACAAAATCAGATCCGTCAAAGCGTGGGCACTCAATCTTCGAGTGTTTGGTCTAAGATCGAGTGGGATCACCAGATGAGCCGGAGCTAGAAGAGTTGTGTGATGCGGTGGTTGAATTCACCGGACCCAAACACACCAGGAGCATTTGAAGGAGATGACAAATCAATTGGGGCAGGAGGTTTCTGAAAACACTGAGTAATGAATTGTTTCAGATCCAAAGAACTTTTTTCCATTTCTGATCGAACTTGCTCTATGTTAGTTTGGATTTCCGATCGAAGTTGAGCGACACTAGTGTCGACCTTAGCATTGAGTTCAGCATAATTGCTTTGAAGATTAGCGATCTATTTCTGCATTCTGGTGGAAATACCGTCGCCTATCGCCGAGAATCGCTTAGCTCTTGATACCAAAAATGTCACAGCTTAAATAAGGGAAAGAGAATAATTAAGAAAAGGAAGAATCGGAGTGAAGGAAGGAAGAGAATCGAGAATTCAGGATGGAGAAAATGATAGGCCCTTGATATGGTGCTAGAGAGGGGGGGTGAATAGCACTTTTAAACAATTTATGGCAACCTCTAGAACTTTTTCTAAGTTGGGTAAAAGGGTAGATGAAATAGATGAAGTTTGAAGGTAGAAAGATGAGAAATTGCAACACAAAGTAAAAGGAAGGTTTAGAGAAAATGAATACTCACAATTTATAGAGGTTCGATGATCCCCTCACCTACATCCTCTACCTTGATCTCCCCAATCAAGGATTTTCACAAACACTTCACTAAACCGGTGAAATTCTAGCTTCCACCAAGCCTTTTACAAAGCGAACTCTCCCCAAGCTCAAATCTTCAAAACAAGTTGATCCTAACTTGTTTCTACCCAAGAAATTAATAAGAAGAAGAAAGTACAATGATCTCCCAAAGATCCCAAGTACAAAGTTTAGCTCATACAAGTTTTTCTCTCACAAAGTGTAAGAATGAAGAACAAAGAGAAATAATGACTTCTTGGCTTCAATGATGATGAACAATGAATAATCTCTCTCTTGGATCACTTCAAAAGGCTTTAATGATGTGTATATATACCCTCTCACAAGATTCTAGCCGTTGGAGCTCTTTTCTAGCCGTTATAGCACTTTTTCCACCTTTCAAACTAGCTGTTTTTTTTGTCCTGTAGTGAGACTAACGCTGTCAGAAAAGTATTAGTCGATGAAAACTTCAGTTTTGATTCCAGTATTAATCGACTAAAACTCCAAGTCTTCTCTTTCAAAAATGTGGCAGTGTTGACAGCGAACCCAGAGGCAGTATTAGTTGATGAAAACTCCAGTTTTAATTTCAGTATTAATCGACTAAAGCTCTAAGTCTTCACTTTGAAAAATTGGCAGTGTTGACGACCACACGACTGCAGTTTCAACACCAAGCATAGTCGACTGAAACTCACTATTTTTCCAAAATTTTTGAGTGTTTCTTCAAGATATCTTCTTCTAAGTGCTTTCTCCAAAATAAATAATGATCTTCAATGACTTCCAAACTTTATTTTGTGCTCCAATTGAATTAAAGAGATTTTCTACACACTTAATTAGACTTAATTAAATATCAAGGAGGAATGTTTTGTGATCATCAAAAATTACATGGAGTCAACAATCTTCCCCTTTTTGATGATGACAAAACACCCCTTGCAATAAAGAGTGTTAAGTCTAAATTAATTTTATCATATACAATTAAAGTGTTTAAATGAGTATGAGTTATGCACAATTAAATTCAATGGAAAGCTCCCCCTAAATATATGCAATATTATTCAACAATTCACTAAGTGACTATTGACTTCAAGCATCATAAACAACAATTTTAGTCACAAAGCAAATGAACATCAAATCATAATCATTAAGACTTTACACTAAACAAAACATATAAGTCTATTTGAAATAACACAAAAGAAATTATTGCATTGCACCTTTAGTTACACTCCCCCTATATATATGCTCTCTTCTCCCCCTTTTTGACATCATCAAAAGAGGAATGGAAGGCTTGCAATAAGGAATGTAAACACTAAAATCAATTAAAAAAAATAGAGAATCTCTTCTCCCCTTTTAACTCATAAGACAAAAAAAAAATCATTTCAAAAGCATAGGCTTTGAAGAACATCAAAGCAAGCAATGCTTCTTTTTTTTTTAAAAAAAAAGAATTATCTCATATAAAAGCATGTATATATGTTAGAAGTATTAGGAGACTAAGAAGATGGTGGAGTAATTGTTTAGGAATGGGCTTGATGGTATTTTTCTCCATTGTCTTCATCTTTCCATTCTTTACTTCCATCTCTATTTTCATCTAACATACTCTTTCAAGTCATCCTCTATCACTTTCCTTATATCAAATCACTATCCTTTCTTCTTTTGAGCTCTAAATGTACTTCTCCCTTTTTCTTTCATGTTTTTTGATCTCTCTTTCATTTGCTCACACTATATCCAACTATGTTAGTTTATTTCCATAAGCTCCTTGGACATTTATGTGTTTGTAATTCACAAGTCAATCTCAAGTAGATGTCCTAATCCCCTATCAAAAACAATTCTTCAACAATCAAAAACACATCCAAATCATGTATATCATAATCCACAAAAATCTTGATTGTCAAATCATCTCTAATGAAGAATCCTTTCACCATGATAGAAATAGGACTATAAAGATATCCAAAAATTATAAAGAGTCCTAATTTCAATTCATTACTCATAGATTCAAATTCAAATGCTCAAGATTCTCCAATAGCAATCATTTTCACTAACTAGTAACAAGGAATCAAATATACTCCATACCTCTCTTTATGTAGACCAATTCAAACTTGAGGCATTCTTTACAAGATGAGAATTCTCTTCCTTCTTCCTTTGTTATTTTTCAAAGAAGTCCATTATCCTTTGGCATCTCTCCTTCTCAATATTTCACAATTTTCTTATATCATCTTCCCAATATTTCTTTTAAAAATATTTCATCTTTCTATTTTCTTTGGGATAGAGAAGGCTTCTTTGGGTATTGTGGGGATTTTGAAAGGAAGTTTAGTGTTTTAGGAAGATTAGAAATGAATAGGATGTATTCAATTTTGGTTCAAGTCTCCCTAAAGTTTGATAGGATTTAAGGAATTAAAGTGTATGATAGAACAAAATAGGTTCAAGAGTACTAAATGAAGATATGGAATATAAGCTCAATGATATTAGTCTCTTTATCATTCTAAACAAGTGAAAAACTAACTAATTAGAATGAAGTTAATTAATAAAGTCATATTGGTTTAAACCAAGAAAACTTTGATCAATAAACTTCTAAACTAATCAATTAACAATTCACAAAAATACATGATTCTATAAAGAAAATCATTAAAGCTCAAACATTGAATATCAACTAAGTGACAAGCCTAGTTGACCAAATCATTTTGCTTGAAAAACTATTTTTGAAAACTCAAAAAGATTTTTATGCATAAACCGCAAAAAGCTTTCAAGGTGCTCTTTAATAAAATAATGTGTTAACCAATTAAACTCAAAATTTTGCAAAAGTCAAGTCAAAATGAATCCATTAAGCACAATAACATATATAAGCACATAAGATTATTCATATAAACAATCAAAGAGTATAGCAATTAAGATCACAAAAATTATGGAGTCAATCAATGATAAGCAAATTAAATTTCATGACTACATATCATACCAAGTTCTCTCCTTATCAATTTCAAAATCATCAAGAAATCTAAATATATTCAAAGTTCTCTAACATCAATCATGTAGGAAATATTCAATCAAAACTTTGAATACATCATTCAAGCAAATATCTCATTCAATTATGCAAAAGATGATTTTTACTAAAAGATCATATGAAAGTATTGTCCAAATGATGCAAGGTATCAATAAGATCAAATAGACATCTCATTCTAGAGCATAACCACAAATGATGTCAATTTGAGAATGCTTTGTGTATGAGTGCTAGAAAAATATCATGAATTGTAATTAACATAGCACTTGGTTCTCATATATAGATAAGGAATTTAACGCATGGGCATATCTAGATCATTCAATTTAGATCCCAACAAGCATACACATATCATAATTGTAAGTCTACTAGTCATCAAGATAAGAGAGTGAACTAGTCATACCTTTGTAAGGCTCTAGGTTCACATTCTTTCCTTTTTCATCACAATCAAGCTTTTGAAGGATGGTTCATTGAAGTCGCCTCCACTCATTCCAAGCATTTTCAATATTTTCCTTTTCCAATTTGCTTAGTTGATGAAGATCACTTCTCATGTTGCTTGATTTGTAGACTAATGAAGAAGAATCTTAATTCTTCCACCAAGTTCCTTGCACTCTTTTAATTAGAAAAATACTTGCACAAATTTTCATTAGTAGCTCAAAACACAATATAAATGAACATACATAAAAACATTCAATGCATCAATTTTGTGAGCAATAAAGTGAACTCATTTATACCTAAAGAAGCAAATAACAACAACAAAGTTATAGAACTTGTCTTTCATGCTTGTAGATAACATCCATAAATCCAAACAAGTCAACATATGATAGTTCAAGTGGCGTAGTAGCATAAATCAATCAGTAGAGATTTGATTTCCCTTTTAAAAGACATGCATTTTAAACCTTTGTGATTTTTAGAAAGAAAGTACTTTTCGCAACATGTCTTGATCTTTTATGCCACAACTAAACCATCACATGATTCATTGGCTATTAAACATGATTCATTTTAAAATCAATATCATCAAGAAAAAGGATACAAACATTTCCAAAACCTTTGCCAATGATAACAACTTTGTTAATGTTAATATCAATCACATGGCATATAT
The DNA here is from genome assembly GCA_001974805.1 of Corchorus capsularis. NCBI lineage: Eukaryota > Viridiplantae > Streptophyta > Magnoliopsida > Malvales > Malvaceae > Corchorus > Corchorus capsularis. Next base: position 91,712 of record AWWV01015072.1, read on the forward strand.
GAAAAGCAAAGCAAGCTCTATATTTCTATTTGCCACAAAGTTCATCAATGCTAAATATATCATGCTTTAGCCCTCTAACAAATTAAACATGCTTGATTTGAGTATTAGAAAATGTTACCAATGGTTTCAATTCCTTGGATTACACCTTTGGATTTGTCACCAAAAATCACACTTCCTTGTCTTGTCCAATCAAGCTTTTCCTTTCATGTTCCTTGAATAGCCACATACAAAGCTCCATGGCTATTTCTTTTTCCGGTTGAGCCTTCCATGTTTGATCCTTTTGCTCTTGCTCAACCTACATTCACAACTTTTCAAGTTTGAATTTTAGGTACCCATACTTTGATGGGTCCTTGAGGGTTAGTCAAAACATGGGAACCTTTAGGTACCCAAATCATCTTTGTTCTAGGATGGTTACCACCCTTGTGATAACAATCATAAGAGAGATGACCTCTCCTTCCACAATTAAAGCAATATACATTTGATGCATGATGAGAACATTTATGAGAAGCATTTCTTCCTACATCAATTTTCAAATTTGATTTTGATAATTCATCAATTGTAAGCTTTAGAGTTGAGTTTTCAACAAGTGCCTCTTGCAAGGCTTTACTCTTACTCTCTAAATCTAGCTTCAAGACATCATAATCATTCTTTGCATTTCTAATTCTACTTGAAGCAAATTCCTATTATCAAAAACACTTTGAAAATCAATTCTAATCTTTTCAAGATCATCATTCAATGCATGGGCTTTCTTTTTCAAAACTTTGTATTTTAAAATAAGTTTATCAAATTCATCAGATAAACTATAATAATCATCTTGCATATCGTCATTATCACAACTAATGGGTAAATTAGGAGTTACCTCAATTTCATCTTCTATGGCCATCAAGCAAAGATTAGTTTCCACTTTAGCTTTGGATGCCTCAACCTTTGGTGTGGAGTAATCTTTCTTCAACTTCTCCCAAATTTCTTTGGCATTTGAGCATGTTGAAATTTGATCAAAATTGATTTGGCTTAGAGCACAATGAAGAACATTTATGGCCTTGAAATTTTCTTGCACTTTTCGCTTTTCTTCCATTGACCATTCACTCTTATTCATTGCAATCTTCTTTCTTCTAGCATTGGAACTCTTTGTAGGCACAAAAGGACCATCCATAATTACATCCCATACCTCATAATCATAAGCTTTGATAAATATAGCCATTCTAGTACTCCAAAGCTCATAATTTGTGCCATCAAACAAGGGAGGTCTATCTATGGGTTGACCCTCAAGTAGATGAGTATTTTGTGTTTCCATTTGGATCTTTCCCAAGGATTTTAAGCCTTAAAACGGGTTAGGCTCTGATACCAATTGATAGGCCCTTGATATGGTGCTAGAGGGGGGGGGGGGTGAATAGCACTTTTAAACAATTTATGGCAACCTCTAGAACTTTTGCTAAGTTGGGTAAAAGGGTAGATGAAATAGATGAAGTTTGAAGGTAGAAAGATGAGAAATTGCAACACAAAGTAAAAGGAAGGTTTAGAGAAGATGAATACTAACAATTTATAGAGGTTCGGTGATCCCCTCACCTACATCCTCTACCTTGATCTCCCCAATCAAGGATTTTCACAAACACTTCACTAAACCGGTGAAATTCTAGCTTCCACCAAGCCTTTTACAAAGCGAACTCTCCCCAAGCTCAAATCTTCAAAACAAGTTGATCCTAACTTGTTTCTACCCAAGAAATTAATAAGAAGAAGAAAGTACAATGATCTCCCAAAGATCCCAAGTACAAAGTTTAGCTCATACAAGTTTTTCTCTCACAAAGTGTAAGAATGAAGAACAAAGAGAAATAATGACTTCTTGGCTTCAATGATGATGAACAATGAATAATCTCTCTCTTGGATCACTTCAAAAGGCTTTAATGATGTATATATATACCCTCTCACAAGATTCTAGCCGTTGGAGCTCTTTTCTAGCCGTTATAGCACTTTTTCCACCTTTTCAAACTAGCTGTTTTTTTGTCCTGTAGTGAGACTGACACTGTCAGAAAAGTATTAGTCTATGAAAACTTCAGTTTTAATTCCGGTATTAATCGACTAAAACTCCAAGTCTTCTCTTTCAAAAATGTGGCAGTGTTGACAGCGAACCCGGAGGCAGTATTAGTTGATGAAAACTCCAGTTTTAATTTCAGTATTAATCGACTAAAACTCTAAGTCTTCACTTAGAAAAAGTGGCAGTGTTGACGACCACACGGCTGCAGTTTCAACACCAAGCATAGTCGACTGAAACTCACTATTTTTCCAATCTTCAATTTTTGAGTGTTTCTTCAAGATATCTTCTTCTAAGTGCTTTCTCCAAAATAAATGATGAACTTCAATGACTTCCAAACTTTATTTTGTGCTCCAATTTGAATTAAAGAGATTTTCTTTGAAGCCTACACACTTAATTAAATATCAAGGAGGAATGTTTTGTGATCATCAAAAATTACATGGAGTCAACAGAAAAGAGAGGTTTTCTGTATTAATTTCCAAGTGCTTACAACTGAAGGGAAATAGGTGATATATAAGATATGCCTGAATAATTTGAAATAAAGGAAATAGCTAAAGATAATAACTGAATAAGTAGATAAATAACTAATGATAAAAATTTGAAAATGAAGATAATGGCTAACGTTCTGTTAGGCTTGATGGACTTATGGCATAGCCCCATCTCCCACACGCCAATGACAACCTTCTGTTAAGACCTTTCTGCCCGCCAGCAAGCTTCTCCAAATAAAAGCTGGGTTCCTACCCAGTGATGCCTGCATGAAATTAGACCCCCAAAAATATTTTGCTTTGAACAATCTATAACAAAAAGAACCCGGATTCTGAACCAGTCTACAACAAGCTGCTCCATTGTTAGTTATATATATCTGCAAATATATTATCAATAAATTCAATAACAAATTGTGAGACAACAATTATTTACAAAGACTAAAGGAAAAAAATTCAAAATAAACCAAAATAATTTACCTTGGAATTCAAAACCAGAAGCACTATAAGTATTTTTTTTTTTGCCGAAAAATCTGGTGTTCTTATCGTTTCTATTGAACCCAACCCTCTATTTTTATACTAGAGCCTGGGGATTTTGATCAACTAGCTGGAAAGTAAATAATCTTTAAGGGTGAGAATTATGTAAAAAAAAAATTGAATCCTCCTAACCGATTATTTATGTAAATTATTTTTTTATATATAGAAAATCATGAAAAATTTCTATTTTGACACCAATTTTATCTCTTCTAAATTTGTTAATAACCACAATAGAAATTAATTGATAACCACAATTGGAGCAAGATTTGGTGGTAAATTGATCATATATATATAATGAAAACAATGTACACTACACATATGGTAACTCTTTAAATATTGAGAGCTCCAAATCTCGACAAGTGTCATGCTTCTATTGAGTGACATAATGTAGTTTGTAATTAAAAATTTTATTTATTAAAATTTTATTTTAAAATATGTCAATTAATTAATACTAGTTCAGTGCTCCCACGCTTCGCTGCGGGCTTTCTTCTTTCATAGTAGAAAAAATGATATTTTTTTTTGTAGTAAAGATTGTTTTTTTTTTTTGCAAATCTTTATTGGAGAAAAGATTGTTTTTTCTGTAATTTATTAATGGAGAAAAGATGTTTCTTAATGGACATTATTATTCGAGATAAAATTCTTTTCATTACATCCTTTAATTTAATTTTTGTTTTTAATTTTTAGATTTTATATGCTTTTTTCAATTTCATTTCATTTTTAATTAAATGTTTGGTGGGCCCACTAACAAATTGACAAAAGCTAACATAATATGCACTTGAGAAAAAATCATATATATCAAATCATATATATCATATATATATATATATATTAAAACTGTAGACGTTGGAGAAAAGGAAGGTTATTAATTATTGAGGTCTCCTCTTTCTGACAAGTGGCATGTATTAATTAAATTGATTGAATAATTACATTACATCCTAATTATTTGTTTTAGATCCACAATTATCTCATCAATCAATTAATTGATTAATTTGATTGTTAAATGCCAATTTCATTAATTTGATTTGAATATTTGATTGAATTTGAATATTTGGTTGGATATATTCAAAGAAAAATCAATTACAATTATTAATGAAAACTTTATATAATTATGTTTATTCCTTTACATAATTACAATGGTAGTAGTTTTACTACCATAAATCACTCTCAATTATATTTAATCATGACCATAAATACTTAATTTTACCCATATAAATAGGTGCTCTTTGAAGAGTTGGGTTTGTATTTTGAAGTTTATTCTTGATTTTTTTTTTCGCTCTTGCTTCTCTATTTTCTTATTATTATTTTGCTCTTGCTTCTCTTCTAAACTTTTTTTGTGTGTTTTTGATAGTTGCTTCTCTTCTAACCGAACTGAAAACAAAAGGCTTATGTTATGTCACGCCAAAATTCTTTTCTCAATCCCAAATAGCTTGAAAGACTGCTAAAATCCAAATACTGGTATTCTTTTGTCAAATGAAAGGGGATATTAATCGTGAGATTTCTCATTTTTATTTTTCATATTTGTTATCTCTTTGATATTTCTTTTTATGTTATAATCCACTACACCAAAACGGGGATATATCGGCATTATTTTAGCGGCGTTTTTTTATATTGCCGCTAATTTATGAAATTAACGGTGTTTATATAGAAAACGCAATTAATCAATGGCGTTTTCATAAAAACGCCACAGATGTATAAAAATTTGGTAGGAAGAAATTTCCGCGCAAAAATTTTGGGCAAAATATGTTAATTCCCTCCAAATTGTTTTCAGCTAAAAAAAAATAATTTAATAGTGTTATTTTCTTAAAAACGCCGTAGACTATAAAAGAAAAATTAGAAAACAAAATCTAATACCTATGTTTCAACTAAAACACCAGTGTCATTTTTCCCCTATTTCTCTAAGAACCATCGAAATCTCTAGCTTCTTTTCTTTCCAAATCCCTAACGCCTTTTGATTTCTGCCCAAATCAACCGCAAAATCCCCTTTCTTGCATTTTCTTTCCAAATCCCTAACGCCTCACCATTATCTTTTCTAAAAATTCTTCTTCCAAATTGTTTTATTTTTAGTGGGAAAGAGAGTCAAGTAGCTATATCGATTTCAAACGTGTGATTAGTAGCTGGTTCAGTAAGAGTTCGAGTCGAGTCTCTTATTTCGATTTGAGGCGAGGGAAACGGCGGTAGCCTCGCCATAACCAGGGTTGTCTTTTTTTTATATATATAATATTTATTTGTTTCTTCTCTCTCTTCGTAATCTGAAGCATGATTTTCTGGAAACTCTTTGTTTATGGGGATTTAATGAAGTAATGAATCTTTTGTTTAATGGGTTAGCTGATTCTCGGCAAGCAGAAGGTCAGATCTGTAGGTTCTTATGATATCAAATCTAGTTGTGTTAGATTCAAATCTACCCTTTGAATAGCCACCAAAGTCGACTTGAAGTTCCTCCACTCCTTGATGAATCGATTGAACAATCTTCACAAAGCTTAATCCCTTCATTCGTCGCCCTAAGTATCCAATTAGACCTGCAATTGAACTCTTAAGATCACAAGATTTACAAACAATTAAGCAATCACAACCTAATTGTTTGCTAGGACTCTACAAGATTGAAGAACCCTAAGTTTGCTCAAACTAGAACAATGAAGCCAAATAATCGATTTGGATGAATAAACCTCTCTATTTTATTGATAACTTGACTTGTGTTTACAAGAGGGGGATAGTCCCTTTATATAGTAGTAGGGAACGCACCTCTCCCTAATCCTAAAGCCTTAAGGGCGGCTTAAACATAAAGGAAGGATCAAGGAAATTGCCTACTCCTTGTCCTACTAGGAAAAGAAAATAACATTACATAATTAAGCATGGATTGGATTTAGTCAAACAAGACCCAACCCAATGTCTTCTAAACTAATTAAATAGCTAATTTAAGATAGAATAAAGGTCCATTTAGCCGAATTACACAATGATAGCCCTAATGCTCAACGATTTCAAGCAAAGTACATGGCTTGGAATCGTTGGGAATATTCCATGGCTTGATGTCTTCAATGCTCTCCAATTGATCTTCAATGGACTTCAAATCTCCAAGATGAGTTCGTACCAAGCCCAATAAAGCTTCCTTCAAACTTTTTGCCCGAGCCCTTGTCATAGGACCTAGTGGAATGGCTAAAGGATCAAATGGCCGGTTGTGCCCGGCTTGTGCGGCTACTCCATGCAATGGCCGGTCTTGTGCGATGGCTCCATCCAATGGCTGGTCATATGCGATCCTATCATCTCCATGCTCCTCCATGCTTCCTTTCAATCCGGGATCAACCGTAGCAACTTCTTGAATATCCGAGACATCTCCATATTTATCCGAGGCATGATCTCCATTAGCTCCATTGTGCTCTTCAAGACCATGATAACCCTTGGCGCATCATCTTAACCCGGTTTTAGTGGCTCCAATGGGTAGATTCGGTCTGACCCATTTCACTGCAGCAGTTGAGCCTCAAAAGAGAGTCGATGTGAGTGAAGGAATATGACGATTACAGACGCTTTCTCTATGGCGAGATTACTCACAAGGGTTTCTTGTTGATGCTGCCGGCACCCTCCTCATTCCCTCTCGCCCCATGGCTCAGGTCTCCTTTCACTGCATGTTTTTGCAACTTGTATTTTCTTTTAGTTCAATAATTGTTTTAGGTTTACAAAATTGCTTTGGTGGACTTTTTTCTTGACCAGTAACAGATCTGTAAAACTTCTCAAAAAGAAGTGCGATGGCTCCAGCACAGACCATGGTGAATCAATTGAGGGTATGTTTCTTCCAAAGAAAATGTTAAAGTTTTTGAAAATGTTCTTAAACTTGTGAAGTTTAGACCAGCACATGTTATCTTGTTGCAAACTCACTAACACTTTACATTATCAGGAATTTGTCTTAGTAAAAGCTCCAATTTCTTGAAACAGAGGGAACCATCCCGAAAAGAATTGGCAAAGGAGAAGATTTGAATCTGTATGACAGTGGCTGTACTCCAATGGTAGCCGAATTTGAAGAGAAAAAAGTGGCTCAATCTTTTAATTCGCGATTTCCATTTTTTGTAAGAGTTATGAAAAGATTCAATGTCAGTGGCTCATATACTTTGGTAAGCTGTTTCCTTCTCTTCACCATATACTTTTTTCCCTATGATATTGACTACTGAGTTCAGTTTTATCAGACCTAGGTGTTATGCATTATGTTGTTGTATGAATGTAAAATTACGGGAAAACTGTAAAGCATTAAATTGTTTTGCACCTTAAATAT